>PISW01012755.1:0-30487 GCA_004023785.1 Mungos mungo | reverse complement strand
GCACAGCTCCCAGGGGCCTGGGGGGACGGCGGGCTGTTCGCTGTGCAGCAGACCGAATGTGTCCCCCCCGCAATTCCCGCACGGAACTACCACCCCCACTGGGATGGCACATGGAGACGGGGGCTCTGGGAGGTGACTAGGTCACCAGGTGGGACCCTCATGCCTGGGATTAGCGTCCTCACAACAGAGCCCGTTCACTCTTCACACCACGCCACACACAGATGGTGGCCGTCAGCAACCTGAGGAGGCCCTCGCCAGCACCAGACCACAGGGCACCCTGCCTGGGGCCTGCAGCCCCCAGATCTTGGAGAGGACCCTCCCGTGGTCCACAGCACCTTGAACTGACCCAGACAAACGGGTACAAAGCATCAGCTGGGCAAGGTGCAGAGTTCTGGAGCTCTCCAGCTGCACGCACCTAGTAATACCGCCGCACCCGTGAACAGGACTAAGAGGGCTAGTCCGCATCAGTTTTACCACAATAAAGAAATATTCCCCATGATACCGATGCTACATGGCGATGGTATCCGATTTCAAGACGTAACTAAGAAGCTATGCGGTCATCACAGTGTGGGCCTCATGCAGCATCACAGGGATGGGCGGGGCAGGAAGAACCCCAAAACAGACCCCCATCCGTGTCAGGTCCCCCCAAGGAGACAAGCAATCCAGGGGAGAGGGCCGTCTGGACAGTGACGAGAGGGAGGGGAGACTTCAACCTCCGTAAAAACTCCCCGTGGAAGACCATGGACCCAAGCAGAAACGCTGAAGCTACAGAACTTCTAAATGAGTACATAGAAGACATCTTCGCAGCCTTACGGTAAGCAAGGACTTCCTACAGGGATATAGAATACACTAGCAATAAAAGAAAAGTTGGTAACTTAAACCTCAATAGAACAAACTTCCGCTCTTTGAAAGACAGTTGAATAAAGACAACTTACGGCAAGACTAGCAGAAAACTTATACCACATGTAAATCTGCCAAAGGACTTGCATCTACAACATATTTAGAACTCTTACAACTAAAGACAATCTGATTTTTTAAAATACTTAAGTTTATTTATTTATCTTGAGCGAGCGAGAGAGTGTGCAGGGGAGGGGCAGAGAGAATGACCCCCAAACAGGTTCCCACCACCAGGGCAGAGCCCGACGCGGGGCCTGAACTCACGTCCATGAGATCGTGACTTGAGCTGAAGTCAAGAGCCGGCATTTAACCAGACGCTCAACTGACTGGCCATCAGGTGCCCAGACACTGGGCAAGACACGGGTGCCGGTGAGGGCAGAGCTAGCATCTGCACAGCGGGCTGATCAGGCCTCAGCCTCCCCAGCAGCAGTGGGCCTGCTCCTTCCTCCTTCGCACAGACCCTGAAGGAGAGGCCAGGTGGGGGGCCCGGGCTCAGAAGTCGGCTCTTGCCCACCTCCAGGCGCTTCTGACCTTCTGAGCCCGGCTGCTCGGCGGGCTCCCCGGGGCTCCCACCTGCCCCCTGCAGATCTCGGCCTCCACAGTCCCGCAGGCCAATTCTTTGCGGGCGGTCTCCATCTCCTCCCTCCCCGCCCCCTGTTCCTCCCTCCCTCACTGGGAGCCCCACGACGCCACGCCACCTGCCGGCCTGGCTGAGGACACCTGGATGCTACCGCCCGCACCTGGGGACCGACCGGTCTGGCTGTCTAGTACGACCAAGCATGCATGGAGCACTCAGCAGCTCCAGTGCCGAGAGAAACGAACACACGATACCCACACAGACAGGTGTGCACAAATGCTCATAGTAGTTTTATTCATAAGCCCAAGGACAGAACCAACTCAAACACCGGTCTGTGGGGATGGTAAACTGGTCCCCACTGATGTGGGGTGCAGCCCGGTGACGGTCAGACACAGGAGAGGGACAAGCAAGACACAGAAGGTGACGTTCTACCACTGGCAGGCCAGTGGGAGGAGCGTTCTCCACCAGGTCCACTACCCCCGGGGGGACCCTTGGCAACAGTGTCTGGAGACTTTTTTTCATCTGTCACAACTGGGGTGCGGTTGCGAGCCTGCCAAGCCGCAAGAGGAAATTACATGGAACAAAGAACATCTTGTCAATCCACCAAAAAGGGTGCAAACACACACCCCAAAGCACCGGAGATAAGAACAGAGTAAGACGGCGAGGGTAAGCCCGCAGCGTCGGCGGTCACTGTCAGTGAGACAGCTGTGGGAGCACACAGCAAGTGTTCTTTTTAAAACCTCTCAGAAACAGAGGAAGTAGACAGAAGATGAACAGAAAGGAGCGCGTCACAGAGCAGCTCTATCCAAGAGAACCGAGTCACGTGTGCACGTAATTAAAAAAAATTTTTTAGGGACGCCTGGGTGGCTCAGTCGGTTGAGGATCCAACTTCAGCTCAGGTCATGATCTCACAGTTTGTGGGTTCGAGCCCCGCATTGGGCTCTGTGCTGACAGCTAGATCAGAGCCTGGAGCCTGCGTTGGATTCTGTGTCTCCCTCTCTCTCTGCCCCTCCCCTGCTCACACTGTCTCTCTCTGTCTCTCAAAAATAAATAAAAAACATTTAAAAACCTTTTTTAAACGTTTATTTATTTTTGAGAGACAGAGAGAGACAGAGTGTGAGCAGGGAAGGGGCAGAGAGAGAGAGAGAGAGAGAGAGAGAGAGAGAGAGAGAGACAGACAGACACACACAGAATCCAACAAAGGCTCCAGGCTCTGAACAGTCAGCACAGATCCCAACGCAGGGCTCGAACTCGAAAACAGTGAGATCATGGCATGAGCCGAAGTCAGATGCTTAACCAACTAAGCCACCCAGGCGTCCCATCATGTGCAACTAATTCTAAGCTTTCTAGTAGCCAAGCTGAAAAGAAAGAAGAGGATGAAATGTATTTTTTGGTATATCTTATTTAATCCAACATACCCCAAATATTTATTAGACGTTTTGTTACTTTTTTCTCTTTGTGCTAAATCTTTACAAACAACTGTATGCTTTATTTCACACTCGGAGCGCATATTTGGACCAGCAACGTTTCAAGCACTCACCACCACCCAGGGCTCAGGGCTGCTGGGCTGCGCAGCGCAGCTGCAGCAGACCCAGGAGGAGGTCTGGGGACACTTGGAGCCCATCCGCGGCCGGCAGGGAGGGGACATGGAGGGCAGGGGACTCGGCAGCAGCTATCCAGGCTGTGCCTACCCGGCTACTCTGACGCCGTGGATCTATCCTAAAAGCTAACCCCACGTGTACGCAGACCCACAGGTCACGACACCCGCCGAGCCGGCCACCACTGTGCGGGAGTGTCCTGTACAAAATGCTGATAGGCTGTCATTATCTTACCAATTCTTAGTTGAGAAAGAATTCAGAGATCATAAAGCTTGCCCACTTAAAGTGTGCAACTTAGCCTTTAGCCTGACCACAAGGTGGTACAACTGTCACCACAAACGCTTCCAGAACATCTCGTCGAGCCAGAGAGAAACCCTGTGCCTCCTGGAGCCTCTTCTTGGCGACGTGACCGAGCACCAGTGGCCAGCGGACCGGCCTATGCGGCCCTGCCTGCCCCAGACACGGCACGGAAGCGGAGCCCTACACTCTGCGGCCTTTGGTCTGGCGACTTTGACTTGGCAAGCTTCCATAGACCCACCATGATGTCAGAAGTCCTTTATTCCTTTTTACGGCCGAATAGGATTCCATCACACCGATTCACCACATTTACTGATACATTCATAAGAAGATGAACATTTTTTTTAATGTTTTATTTATTTTTGATACAGAGAGAGACAGAGCATGAGAGGGGGAGGGTCAAAGAGAGAAGGAGACACAGAACCAGAAGCAGGCTCCAGGCTCTGAGCTGTCAGCACAGAGCCTGATGCGGGGCTCGAACCCACCAACGTGAGACCTGACCTGAGCCGAAGTTGGAGGCTTAACCGACTGAGCCCCCCAGGCGCCCCAGCTGATGAACATTTTGATGGCTCCCACATTTTGGCTATTACGAAATACAATAAGGCTCCAAAGATTCCCGTACAGGTTTTTGTGCGGACGTCTCTTCATTTCTTTGGGGGCAACATCGAGGAATGGAGTTGCCAAGAACTCTATGTTGAACTTTTTAAAGAACTGCCAGACGGCTTCCCCAAGCGCCTTTTACCGTCTCCAGAAGTGCGCTGGGATTTCAGCTCCTCCACACCCTCACCCAACACTGGTTACTGTCCGGCGTCCTGGTTACGTCAGGTGGCGCCTCGCTGTGGTTTCCAATTTGTATTTCATCAATGACTAATAATACTGAGCATTTTCTTATATACTTACTAGCCATTTGTGTATCTTCTCTGGAGAAGTCTATTCAAATCATTTGTTCATTTTAAAATTGGGTTGTCTTTACGTTATTGAACCGTGAGAGTTCTTTGTAGGTTCTGGATACTACGGGATTCTATTCTTATCAGATGTGATATGCAAACATTTCTCCCCATTCTGCCCTGAAAAACACAAGCTTTTCACTTAAAAATATTTTTTTAACGTTTATTTTTGAGAGAGAGAGAATGGACAAGTGGGGCAGGGGCAGAGAGAGAGAGGGAGACACAGAATCGGAAGCAGGCTCCAGGCTCAGACTCATGAACCGTCAGATCATGACCTGAGCCAAAGTTGGATGCTTAACTGACGGAGCCACCCAGGCGCCCTAAGCTTTTCACTTTTGAAGTCCAACCTAAAAGTTCTGTTTTGGTTTCTTGTGCTTTAGATGTTCTGACTCCTACATTCAGCGGTGTGGCCCACGTGGAGCTACCGCTTGCACACGGCGTAAAGGAGGAGCCCCACTTCCTTCTCTGCAGGCGGATGTTTGGAGGCCTTAGAACCATTTGTTGAAAAGCCTCTTCCTTCCCTGGAACCCTCCTGAAGCCTTTGTTGAGAATTATATATGGGCTCATGTCTGGACTCTCAGTTCTAGCCAACTAATTTACTTTTAGCTTTTTAGCCAATAATCAAAAAGTATAATTTTGGGGCGCCTGGGTGCCTCAGTCAATTAAGTGTCTGACTTCAGCTTAGGTCATAATCTCGCGGTTTGTGAGTTCAAGACCCATGTCGGGCTCTGTGCTGACAGCTCAGACCCTGGAGCCCGTTTTGGATCCTGTGTCTCCTCCTCTCTGCTCCTCCCCTGCTCATGCTCTTTCTCTCAAAAATAAAATAAACATTAAAAAAAATTTTTAAGTGTAATTCGCAGTAAGTTTTGAAACCAGGAAATGTGAGCCCTACAACTTTGTTCTTTTTCGAGATTGTTATTGGCTGAATGTTTGTATGTTGACGCCCTAACCCCCAATGTGATGGCATTTGGAGTTAGGGCCTTTAAACATAATTAGCTTTAGATGAGGTCACAAGCGTGGCGCCTCTATAACGCAATCAATGTCCTCATTAAAAGAAAAGACCGGTGTGCACTTTCTCTCGTGTGGACACCCAGTGACAACCAGCCATCTGCAAACCAAAAGGGGGCTCACCACAAACCAAACGTGCTGGCACTTTGGTCTTAGACCTCCCAGGCTCCAGAACTTAAGAAACAGATGTCTGCTGTTTACGTCACTCCATTCCATGATCTTTTGTTATAGCAGCTTGAACGGACTCAGAGAACTGTCTTGGCTATTCTGGATTCCTTGTATTTCCATATGAATTTTAGGATTGGCTTCTCAATTTCTGCAAAAGAGCCAGCTAGTATTTTGATATGGATTGGGTTGAATCTGTAGATCCATCTATTGCCTTAACGGTGAAATATTATTCCTAAGTATTATTTTTCATGCCATTATAAATAAAGTTTTCCCCCATTCCTTTTTAATTGTTCATTTCTAAAGCATAAAAGTATAACTAGTCTTTATATACTTATGTTGAATCCTACAACCTGGCTCTAGCCCAAGTTTATCAGTTCTGTTAAGTTGTGTGGGTATGTGTGTGTGTACGTTCCTTAGGACTTTTGATATATGAGATCATTTCATCTGCAAATAAAGTTTTGCTTCTTCCTTTCCAATCAGAATGCCTGGTATTTCTTTTTCTTGCCTAACTGTCCTGATTACAACCTCCAGGACAAATCTGAATTAGAAGTGGCCAAAATGAACATTCTTATCTCTGTCTTAGGGGAAAGGTTGTCAGACTTTTACCACTAAGCATGACATTAGTTGTGGTTTTTGCGTAGATGCTCTTCATTAAGTTGAGGCAGTTCTCTCCTTTCCCTAGTTTGTTGAGTGGTTTTATTATGAAAAAGCATTGTATTGTCAAGTGCTTTTTCCCCGTGTGTCTATTGAGAAGATCAGATGGCTTGTGTCCTTTATATTATTAATGTGGTATGTTATATCGATTTTTGCATGTTGAACCAACCTTGCATTCCTGGGGTAAATCCCACTTAGTCATGGTGCATGATCCTTTTTGTATGCTGCCAATATAGTTTGCTAGCATGTTGTTGTGGATTTTAGCACCTATATTTATTCATAAAGAATACTGATTTATAGTTTTCTTAGGTATCTACGTTTGCTTTTGGTACCAGGGTTATACTGACCAAACAGAATGAGTTGGCCAAGGTTCTTTTTTAGAAAGAGTTTAAGGATCAGTGTTCATTTTTCTTAAACATTTATTAGGATTTACTAGTGAAGCCTTCTGATTCTGGGCTTTTCTTTATGAAAAAAATTTTTTTCTTTTAATTTCTTTACATGTTATAGGCCTGTGAGTCATTGTTTTTTAACCCAGAAAATAGCAATTTTACAGGTTTCAATCCAATACATTTTCCCTTTGTGCTCCTTATCTAACATTCTACAAGAAAAAGAGGTTTGGGATGTGAATCAGCTCTTTATGGCTCATATTTAGTAGACTTTTAAAAATTGCCATTTGTTTTTATTTTTTTAAGCTTTTTTACTTAATATTTATTCAGTATCTTGAGGGGAGGAGGGGGGGAAAGAGAAGGAGACATAGAATCTGAAGCAGGCTCCAGGATGTGAGCTGTCAGCACAGACAGAACTCAAGTGAGGCTTGAACCCATGAACTGGGAGATCATGACCCGAGCCAAAGTCAGACACTTCTCCAACTGAGCCGCCCAGGTGCTCCAAAATTGTTATATTTGCTTTTAAATTCTGGTTCTGTTTTATCTGGGTATACGCCAGAATTAAGTTTGTATTAATTAAATCTACTCAGTCTGTCCTTGCTAAGATGTTGCATTACAACTTATCACGGGATTTCTGTTTAGTTAGCCAATGTTAAATTATACTTCCCCCAGTACATTTTCCCCCTTCAGTGACTCATAAAAAGTAATCCTTCCTGTTTTCATAATTGAAACAGAATCTGGCAAACACCAGAAGTTCTGTATAAAACATCTGCACTTTCACCCAGCTCTGCAGCAACCCTCCTCCACCACGTCATCTGCTTGAGGATGTGTTTGTTCAAACCTTCTCCAGTGTTTGCTCTGGGGTTTCTGACAGTATTTGCTGACAAGGAGACGCACTTTACTTTGTCATCATCATGTTTTCAGCCATTTTTACCAGCACAGGAAGGAAGGATTTCCCCACGGCAGAGGCCTTTTTCTCTTTCACAATGAAGAGACCTCGCGAGGTGTTCCTACATACTTATCGCAAAGCCAGTGACATCTTCCGAAGCGTTCCCCCGAGCCTCCCTCGACGGCCCGCAGCGGGCGGTGCCACGGTCCGGCACGTGGCAGCAGCCAGCCGCCCACATCACAGCGGCTTCCGGCCTCCCGGAGCGGGTCTCCGGAGCACAGCGCCCGCCCCGGGGGCAAGCAGGCTTCTTGAAACGACGACGCCCGGGGGCGCCTTCCGGGCGGCCGAGGTGGGGGAGCTCCGGGAGGAGCCCGTGCCCACACCCCCTCATCCGGGCGCCAGGCTGTCTCACGTGCTGCCCCCCGGGCGCGGGCAGACCTCCCCGCGGGCGCCGGGCCCTCCTACGCCGGGGCGTGCGCGGAGGGCGGTCCACGCTCCTGCCGCCGAGCCGACCCCCGCAGGCGCCACCGCACCCGTGCACCCGCGCCCGTGGGCGGGGCAAAGCGGGCTTCCCGGCGCCCTCCCGGGGGCGGGTCTGCGGCAAGGCCCCCGCCCTCCGGTAACCGGAACGGGGCGATGTCATCTTCCGTCGTTAGCGTCGTCCCAAAGACACGTTCTCTGCTGGTGCAGCTGTCCCCTAGGCCTTTCCTGAAAAGCCACGCGGTGTCTCCTCAGTGTCCATCCCCCAGCAAAGCCCGCTATGAGATGGTATTTCTGTTGCTGTTTTGTTACCGTGAGTGGGTGTCTCCCCACGAGGCGCTTTAACAGGTCATTGCTGACCCAGAAAAGTGACTGCTGTGTACTTTCACGTGCCCAGCATGTGTTGGACATCCTCATTAACTGTAGTGATCTTCCAGTTAGTTTGCTGGTGTTTGCTGAGTACAGAAACAGGTCTCATCCATTCGAAGTTACATTATGTTTCAGTTTTTACTTCTTTGGACAGACGTGCCAAAATAGTATTTAATAGTTCATTTCTTTTTTGTTTTTATTTAAAAAATATTTTTTAAATATTTTGTTTTTGAGAGAGAGAGACACTGAGTGTAAGCGGGGGAGGAGCAGAGAGGGAGACAGAATCCAAAGCAGGCTCCAGGCTCTGAATGGTCAGCACAGAGCCCAATGCAGGGCTTGAACCCCCGAACCGCGAGATCATGACCTGAGCCAAAGTCAGATGCTTAACCAACTAAGCCACCCAGGCACCCCTGTTTGTTTCCATTTTTGAGAGAGAGCACAAGTGAGCAAGGGGCCAAGAGGGCAGGAGAGAGAGTCCCACAAGGGGCAGAGAGAGGGAGAGAGACCTGAAGCAGGTTGGAGCTCCACCGGACTCGGAGCCCACACTCACCTCCTGCGAAACCATGACCTGAGCTAAAGCTGGACGCTTAACTGACTTAGCCCCCCAGGCGCCCCTGACAGTTCACTTGTTAACTGAAGAATTATTTCTTCTCTGCCCTCCACAAAGTTTACAATCCCAAGGGTCAAAAAGAGACTAAAGCAAAATATAGCATGCCAGATGGCAGTGATAGCTAGGAAGAAAAACAGAGAAGAGGGAGACGGTGAGCTCCCAGTTTAAACAAGGCGACCTCGCCCAGAGGGAGATACCTAGGCAAAGGCCCGAGACCACAAAGCGAACAAGCCCAGAGGCTCTGCGGGGCCGGCAGCACATCTTCTAGCAGCAGGGAGGCCACCCCGTAAGTGCCCAAGGGGAGCGGGGGTGGCGGAGGCAGGGGCAAGGCACAACCCCGCTCGGGACCCCAAGTAGAAGAGGAAATGCACGGTCTGCTACAGTGACCTGGCAGCGGTGCTGGGCACAGGCAGGGCAGGGGCCTCAACCCACAGGCGCGATGCTGGCTCCGGCCACGGCAGCAGGAGGAAGGCCGCTGAGCTACAGGCGGAGTCCGAGCACACTTGGGGGCTACAGGAAGACATACGATGTCGAGCTGTGAGGACAGAGGGGTCAAGGCCCTCGCCTGAGACAAGGAAGCCGGGGAGGAGGTTCGGGGAGGAGGCAGGCAGGTTAGGAAGTTCAGATTTACATATGCAGAGCTACCTCGCAGAGATCCAGGTGACCCTGGATCCTGGGCTCCGGGGTTGGGGAGATAACCTTTTGGGAGTGACTGGTACGGAGTCCCCAGGCGCAGCAGCTCACATGTGATCACCAAGAGAGCGCGCGGTCAGCTGTGCGCTGGGGAGGAACCCGGCCAGGGCAGAGTCCTGGGGGCCCTACAGGACCCTGTTTCAGGGAGGAGGGGCCGTCACAGGTGCTTGCTGGGAGACACCGTCAGGACCTCTGCAGGCCTCACTGGTGGCAGCGTGGGTTCTATGGGGGGGAGGGGCTCCAACAGAAAAGCAAGCAGACAGAGTAGTGCCATCAGCCTGTGACTAAAGCCATAAAGAAAACAAAGCAGAGCAAGGGACAGAGCACAGCAGGAGCCACAAACCCCAACTTCATTCAGGGCCAGGACAGCAATGAGCCCACCAGCAGGCTGCTTTTTCTTGAGGTCCCTTTGAAGCCAGAGAGAGCCAAGCCCAGCGCCTGGCCGCGGCGCTGAAGCACAAATGCCGAACAGCACTTCTGGGAGGCCCCACGAAGGGAGCCGGCACCTCCTCCCCTCTCGTTTCTGTGCTGCCCGCGACGGCGACCACAGCCCCAACAGCTGGAGCAGCCAGAGCGCCGGATCGTGGAGGCACAGGCGCAGGAGCACCTCCCGAACAAGCGGCGGGAGCGCGCGGGATGGGCCGGGTGGGGACCAAGAGGCAGATCTGGGGGGGACCCTCCAGGCCACGCCCAGGTGTTCGGACCGGCAGGTGGGAGCGGCAGCTGGCAGCGCGGAGACCTCCCGAGGGCCGGCGGCCGCTCCGAAGACCAACAACCCAGTGCCAGAGGACGCAGAGGTGACAGCGAAGGCTCCGAGAAGGCAAGAGAATGGTGCCCCAGGGGCCCTGGCTGCTGGCAGATAAACCAACATCAAGGGGACCGTGACCTAGGGGCACAGCTCCTGACTCGGGGACAGACGCACAGGAGGAGGGGGCAGAGAAAGGAAGCGGCAGCCGGAGGAGGGCACGGGGCCATTGGAGCCATCTGTGCGCTGGTGGAACAAGCCAGCAAAAAGGGGAAACAGAGGCAGGAGGGAAGAGACTGCAGTGCGGGAGGCAGGGGAGCTTCCCCACGAGGGAGGGCAGACACCGGAGGCTGCCCCTGCCCCCCAGGCAGTGACGGGGGGGGGGGTCCCCGAGACCACGTGCACAGCTGGGGTGCTCCTCCGTCAGCCGCATTCACCCGAATAGCTCAGCTACTAAACTACTTAGTAACGCTTCGTTACTACTACTTAGTTGTTATCCAAACAGTGAATAAATCTTTTCCTCAGAAATCCTTCAAAAGAGCAGCCCCCGACCGGAAGGCTGTGAAACACCCCCAGCCAGTCGAGGCCCGCCCTGCCTCCCCCCTCCCCCCGTCCCCTCCACCTAAAGGCCCACGGGGCAGCCGCACTGCCACACCAGCCGGCCGCCTGCTTCTCCCTGCTCCCCACTCGGTCCGTGGGGAGCTCCAGGCCCCGTGCTCCCTGGGGCTGGGTGCCAAGGTGCTAGGGTTCCCCGAGGACCCCCACACCCCCTACCGTCCCGAGCCCGTCTGACAGGGCACGCACGGGTCCCGGGATCTGCAAGGCTGGCACCCACTCAACACCTCCCCGCCGCCAAGCCTGGGGCGCCGGGACGGGCAGAGTTCTCCAAGAGCAGCAAGGGGCACGGGGCCGCAGGGGCGGCACCTCTCCTCTGGGGCGCCTCGCGGGGGTTCCGAGGGGGCACCAACGAGCCAGCCCTGCCTGGCCCTTCCCCGCCTGCGCGAAGCGCCCTGTGCCCCCCCTGTGCCCCCGAGTGTCTTGTCTGTGGTCTAGGATCTGAGCGGCGGAAGGCTGGCTGGGGGTGGGGGTAGGGGGCGGTTCTGGAAGGCCAAGGTCTCGGTGGGCTCTGGGGTCCGGCCGGAAGAAGGGAAGCACGCCTGGGCGCCCGCCGCAGGCCGGGTTCTAGCAGCACGACCCGCTTCTGGGGGGCCGCACGGCTCACCGTCACCCAGCAGCTCCGGAGCGGACGGAAGCAAAGGCCCCGCTCTCCGGGCGCGGCGCCACCAGCGGGTCGCGGGCCTAAGACGGTGGGTGCGTGCTGACCCCACCCCCGAAACTCAAACTCGAGACCCAGGGGCCCGAAACCGCAGCTCCATGGGGAAGCGCAGGCCTGTGCGGAGGAGGAAGAGAGGGCAGCGGGGAGGGAGGGTGCACTGACCCGGCTCCTGCGGGGCACCCCTGGCGGGGAGGGCCCGGCCGAGGTCTCGGCGAGACTGGAGATGAGGAACCAGGGTCCGGAGCCGGGTCTCCCACAGACCAATTCCAGACCGCTGTCCTGGACCGTGAGACCCCCACCCGATTCGGGTAGCGGTAAAGGTCTCTAAAAAATTATCTTACTTCAGCTGTCTGAGGGAAAAAATAGAACACACCAAAATATTACCAGAATGATCAGCAGAATAATTTGGAAAAATAAACATAAGATACTTTTACGAGAGAACACTTTTTAAAATGTTAAAAGTTTTTACAACAGGGCCTCTGGTTCAGGGCCCACACAGGCGTCAGGCAGGCCCAGGACACAGAGGGGTGCCCTCTGCCCCCGCCCCTGCTGACCCCCAGGGGACACCTGGCAACATCAGGAGACCTTCTGGGGGAGTGCCACCTGCATCTGGTGGGCAGACGCTAGAGGTGCTGTTGAACCCCCACTCCGCAGAACTGGCCGGCTTGACCGACGAGGGCTCCCGAGGGAGAGGGTGCCCAGGGCAGCACTGGCACCAGCAGGATCTCACGGCCGTGCCATGCTCCTCCGCGTTGCCAGGGGATAAGAGCAGTGCCCACCAGGGCGGAGGAGCCCCTTCCCAGCCCTGAGGCCTTGAGGAACCTGCCCAGATTAGCCGATCTGAATAACAAAGCCCCCCCACCCCACCCCCACCCCCGTCAGGCCTCAGAAGAAACTGCAGAACAGCAAGGAGGGCTCAGCCTGGCCTAGCCCTGCTCACACCACCCTAGCCCTGCTCACACCACCTGGCCTAGCCCTGCTCACACCACCCTAGCCCTGCTCACACCACTCTGGGGGCCTAGCCCTGCTCACACCACCCTAGCCCTGCTCACACCACCTGGCCTGCTTACCCTGCTCACACCACTCTGGGGGCCTAGCCCTGCTCACACCACCCTAGCCCTGCTCACACCACCTGGCCTGCTCACCCTGCTCACACCACTCTGCCCCTGCTCACACCACCCTGCCGGCCTAGCCCTGCTCCTGCCAACCTGCTGGAGAGCACACCTGTGAACGGGAGCACAGCACTGGCCTCTCAGAACGCCAGCCCCTCACGTGGGCGTGGTGCCCCCCCACCTGCCGCACCTGGTCTGTGACCTGCACAGCTCCTAAATGTCAACCCTTCCAATGTTCTGTGGAATTCTGCAGTAGCAGGCGCTCCCAAGGTCTTCCCTAGCTTCCCAGTGAAACAGCCTCACTATGCACTAGGAATCACTCCTGAAAATTTCTAGAAAAAAATGTTAAATCGCAACAGGGACACACGCCAACAGAAAATTTGCTACAGGTGAGCTAAATCTGTGAAGGAAAATGGTGGAAGTAGCTTCTCTGATGGCAGAAGTCCATCTAAAAGCTTTCTGCAGCGGAGACTTTCCGCAGCGGAGACGCCCGGTGGCTCCATCGGCTACGCGTCACGTCGTGCTCCCACAGCTGGTGAGACTGAGCCCAGTGTCGGACTCTCTGCTGTCAGTGCAGAGTCCTGCTTGGGGCTCGCTCTCTCGCTCTCTCTGCCCCTCCCCCCTCGCTTGCACGCTTGCTCTCTCTCAAAAACATTTTTAAAATCTTTTTTAAAAGTTTATTTATTTATTTTGGGAGAGAGAAAAAGCAGAGGTGCGGCATAGAGAGGATGAGAGAGAACCCCAAGCAGGCCCCTTGCTGCCAGCACAGAGCCCTATGCAGGGCTCGATCCAACGAACCGTGAGATCATGACCTGAGCCTAACTCAAGATTCGGGGGCTTAATCGACTGAGCCACACAGGCGCTCCTTAAAAAATCCTTCTAAAACAGATGCAAACCTCTTTTTAATCTGGTAAACTCAGTTGAAATGACACTACGATATTTCTTTACCTGTGCAAGTATCTGCAGGACTATTCTTAATCAAAGACTATTTAGTAATTCTGGAAATCAAATCACATTCATGATTATAAACCAACAGAAAGAACTTGAAAGGGAAGTTCTTTCCTGCCTGATGTTGTCCACACTCACCAGCCAGCGCCAAGCATGACCCGCCACAACCCTGCCAGGCCCCGCGGCGGCGGGCTGAGAGAGACACCAGGCCAGCAAGGGATGGCTCCCCAGATGAGCCTTTTATGTGTGGAGGAGGGTAATCATCAACCCACATGATGCTGGGTCAGGGGAGGGGGGGCTGAGGGGACACGATGTCACGCTCTCTGTGAGCCACAGGGTCCGAAAGGAGTTGGATATAAAAACACCAACCCCCTAGTCTCCAAAGGACCTGGCGCCCAGGCCGCTGGCTCCTGTCGGCTCGCTCCCCTGTCCTCCCTGATCAGACACGGTGCCGAGAGACACCGCTGCCCGCTGCTCGACCGCCACTGAAAGCAAAGCGACAAAGCCTCACTTCTGCTTCCTGGCGAGGCCCGCGCAGTGGCGGCTATCCCAGGTCCCTTCCAGGGAGTGCCCGCACCACCGAGCAATACGGGGCCCCTCAAGTCACGCGAGGGGACGCTGGTGCGGTCACGCGCGTGTCCGAGGGGAGCAGGACTCTCAGAGAGGTCCCCCAGGAGGGGACGGGCGCAGGACCCGGGTCCGGCGCTCACTGCACCCATCACCGCCCGCCACCCCCGAGGCGGAGGGGGCACCGGCCCCGCCGGGAGAGAAAACCCACCTGGCCTCTCCGGGAAGGGTTTCGGAGTCACAGATGCGGCCGCAGTTCTCCTGGGAACGCGACGACCTTCGCCTCCGAGGGCACTGGCTCCGTGCACTCCTCTGCTAACTGGGCACAAAGCCAGGGCAGCCCCTCCTACTAGACACAGGGCTTCGGGCTCACGGGAGGCGACTTGGCCCAGTGGCCAAGGTCACGCAACCAGCAACCGAGTGGCAAGGGCTGTATTTCAGGTTTGGTGACGCCCCACAAGATGGGTTCCCATCAGGTCGTTAGGTCTCTCCCTACGGATTCCTAATTAGCGACTGGAAGCCAGCACATCAACACCTTCTGACGTTAAGCTTCCGGGACGACAGCTGACACCGACGGCGAGCCACACCGGGCACTCTTGCGCCCGCGACCCCACACCCTGGAAACCCCGACCTCCACCCCAGCCCTCAAAGTCACCAGCCTGCCTACGGCCAGAAATGTCACGGGGGCAGTTCATGCTTTTTTTTTTTTTAGGATGAAGGGGCCGCAATCGGGCTCCAGAGAGCGAAGCGGGGCGCCACAGACGCGCTCCACGCCCTGCCACGAAGTCCTCGAAGGCCGGGCAGGAGCATGGACGGCCGCACGCCACACCCGCTGGGGCTGCAGGACCCCCGACCCCACCGCCCCTAGAAGCCCGGGAGGCCTCTCTCGCGGGCCCCCAGACGCCGGGAGGCCAGCCGGGCAGACCCCCACACCCGGAGGAGTCCGGCCCCGCAGACCCCCCCCCCCAGGCCCTGGGGAGGCCGGCCCTACGGACCCCCAGGCCCCCGGAAGCCCGGAAGCGGACTCCGCAGACCTTGAGACGGCGGAAGCGCGGCCCCGCAGATCCCCCAGACCCCGCCCGGTGCCCCAGGCCGCGCCCCGGCCCCCACCCTGCCCCACCCCCCTCTCCGCGGAACCCCCGCGGCTCGCAGGCACCGGCCAAGCGCGGCCGCTCCCCCGGCCTGCAGACCCCACCTTGAGGGTCGGGTACTCCTGCACCTTCAGGGTCATGGAGAGCTGAGCAGCTGACTCCTGCACCGCCATCTTGAATCGGCCAAAACATTAGCGGGTGGGGGAAGCGCCGCGCGCGGCACGCCGGGTAGTGACGTCGCGCTCTCCGGAGGGGCGGGGCGCGCCCGGGCGGGCCGAAGCGCCTGCTCCAATCGTGTCCGCCCCCCAGACTGTGGCGGCTGAACAAGGCGCCACCGCGGCGAGCGCGCGGAGAGGCGTCCGGCCCGACCAATCATCTCTGGCCCTCCTCGCGTTCAGCCAATCAGCGGGAAGCCGGTCTGGGCGGTTTCTTCCTTGAACTCGCGGCAGGGGAGGACCGGCTCTCGGCCGGGAACGCTCCAGCCGATTACAGCGTCTGGGTGCCGGCGGTCCAGAGCGCTCCCAGGAGTTGGGAGGTTGAGGATCGTCGAGGGGCGCAGCTGTGGAGGCGACCGGGCTCCCGAGGGGCGGGCCCTCGAGACAATGATCCTCTGCATGGGTCACTGACCCTCGCCGTGGTGACCCCTTATGGTGGTAGCCAAGAGGTCTGCACGATGCCACTTCCATTGGGCTGCATTTCCGCAGAGTATCAGCTGCTGGAGTCCTAATGTAGAACCTTAGGTTTCCTTCCGGGAAAGGAAAGAAAGTTTTTGTGACTGATTTTCAGGAAAGAAGCTCCCATAGTAGAACAAGGGTCTGTGTGCTGTCCTCACCAATGTCACATGGCCTTGGCACCCAGCCAGGTACTCCAGCTCCCTTTCAAACATTCCACATTCTATCAAAATAACTAGTCCTTTTATTCCCCTTTTTAAATAGAAATGAAATTGATTTTCGTTAATTAGGGGAAATTAATTAGAAGACTTCCAAATTAACTATTTCTCGTGTTTCACACTTATTCCTGAAACAATTTTTTAAAACTTAAGCTTAGCGTTGAAGCAAAACACCTAAGATGACACAAAGGAGTGGGAGTGGGAGCCGCCGTCACGCCGCTCTGCCCCTTGCAGGTGAGGAGAGAACCATACTGAGGAGAGAAGCAGCTTCCTGTCCGGGATCAAACCAAGTTCCTTGTACCCGATGGCATCAGCATGAGTGAATTCATCAGGATCATCAGAAGGGGCTGACAGCTCAATACTAATCAAGTCTTCCCCCTCCCAGCTCCTCACCCCCTTTGGTGTATAGATGTAGCACCGTGAGTGTGTCTGATGCTGATTTCTGAAATTTGTGAAAGTGAGAAGGAGAAAGATCGATTCCTCTGTACGGTATATGCCTCTCGGGACATTTGGAATGAAGTTAGTGTAAGACTAGAAAAATGCACTATTGTAGAATTTTTTAAACCCTTACCAAGGATAAAAGGAGATGTCACCAACCGTAAATGATACAGATCTAATCACAGATCATCTCTGCTCGTGTCTAGGAACTTTAGGAAGTTGTTTCTGTATTTCAGGGAGAAAAACTGAGCTCGAAATAAGGATCTTCAGCTTTGGAAAACTGTATTATTTAACCTAGGTTGTCTTGTTCTCAAGTTTCAGAAGTTTAAAAATAAAATTGTAGAAGTAAAAGGAAACGTGGTCTACAATGTAGTCCGGCGGCCAGCAGGGGGAGCTCTCGGCCCTGCCACTCCGGGTCAATTGCAGACCCAACAGGAAGGGACGCACCTTGCGGGTGGATTCTATTGTAGCTAGTACTTTACAGGCCCCCAGGAGGAAGGAAGGTTCCCTCCTCCCCCAGCAACAGTGCAGCCAATGAGAGACTGTCATAACCCAGCTAATGAGACACAGCCAATGAGAAACTGTCATAGTCCAGCCAATGAGAGACTATGGATCAGCCAATGAAAGGCTCCTACACTTCCAGCTCTCAGTTTCTGTTTACAACAGCCCTCCTGTCTTCTATAAAAGAGCCTCCTGGGACCCCCCCCCCCAGGTGGCTCAGTCGGTTCAGGGTCTCACTTTGGCTCAGGTCATGATCTGGGGGTATGTGGGTTCAAGCCCCACATCCAAGTCTGTGCTGACAGCTGAGCCTGGTGCCTGCTTCTGATTCTCTCTCTCTCTCTCTCTCTCTCTCTCTCTGCCCTCCCGCTCTCACACTTTCTCCAAAATAAACATTTAAAATTTTTTAAAAAGTGAAATAGAAATGAGCCTCACTTGTCTTAGCTTACCTTATTCTCACTTGTCTATAGTTTTTCCTTGCGTCACTTGTCCTGGATTGTAATTCTCTGCTATTCTTGAGTAAACCCAGTTTTGCTAGTAAAATAGCTGGTCGTTTTATTTTCAAGTTAATACATTGGATTCTAAGTTGTCAGTGAAATAAGTCCTCAAAATCTTCATGCCCTTTCCCAATAGGGAATGCCTTTTAAACGTTCAGAGAGACATTAGGTCTTCTCTAGAGTAACAGAACCCCCCAACTTTTTTGGACATATATTTGACAAACAACATTGTAAGTTTAAGGTGTACAATGTATCGATTTGACACACGTATTGTAATATGATTGCCATTGTAGAATTAGGAACACTTCTACGGGTCACGTCATTAATCATTTCCTCTAGTGTTGGGAACAGTTCAGGTCCAGTCACGTAGCAAGCTTACTGATCATAGTACATTTTTGTTGTCTGTTATCGCTGTACTGTGTAGCAGGCCTCTGGCACTTACTTCCAAGCTCCAAGTATGGACCCTTAAACAATCTGTCCCCCGTTCTCCCACCCTGCAACCGCTAGTAACCACCATTACTCTCCACCTTTATGATTTCAGCAGTTTTAGCTACCATATATTGAAGATATGAATCATGGAGTATTTGTCTTTGACCTATTTCATTTAGCATAGTGTCCTCAAGGTCCATCCATTGTTGAAAATGGCAGAATTTCCTCTTCTCTCATGGCCTAATAGTAGTCCTGTGTGTGTGTGTGCGCGCGCACGCGCGCGCGTTCCATTCATCCATTGACGGACACTCAGGTTATTTCATATCTCGCCTATTGTGAATAAAGCGGCCCTCCGCGTGGGTGTGTGCATTTCTCCTGGGTATCCTGGTTTCACTTCCTTTGGATGCACACCCACGGTGGGATTGCTGAGTCATAGAATAGCTCTGTTTTTAATTTTTGGAGCAACTCTATACAGTTCTCAGTGGTGGCCGAACCGGTTTACAGCCCCGCCAACAGTGCACAAGGGATCCTTTTCCTCCACATCCTCGCCGTCGCCCGTTATCTCTTTCTGATGACGGCTGTCCCGGCAGGTGTGAGGAAGTCTGTTATCATGCTTTTGGTCTGCGTTTCTCTGGTGACGTGCCTGTCGGTTGTTTGGATGTTTTCCTTGGGAAAATTCAGTTTTAGTCCAGTTAGTGTCTCTGTCCATTTTTTTAAGTTTATTTATTTACTTCAAGAGAGAGAGAGTCAGTGTGAGGGAGGGAGGAGCAGGGAGGGAGGAGAGAGAGCCTCCCGAGCAGGCTCTGTGCTGTCAGCGCTGGGCTCGATGTAGGGCTGGAACCCACAAAACTGTGAGATCATGACCTGAGCCAAAACCAAGAATTAGATGCCCAACCGACTGAGCCCCACACGCACCCTCCTGTGTCCATTTTTAAGTCGGACAGTTTGGGGTTTTTTGTTGTTGTTGAGTTTATGATTTCTTTATAGATTTTTGGATTTTAACCCCAAATATATGGTTTGCAGAACTGGTCTTCCGCTCGGTACATTGTCTCCTCGTCGCACTGACGGTTCATATTGCTGTGCAGAAGCTTTTCCGTCTGGTGTCGTCTCACTTGCTGATTTTTTTCCTTTTGTTGTTTGTGCTTCTGGCGCCTTAAAACAAAATCGTTGCCAAACCGATGTCGAGCAGCTTCTTCCCTGTTTCCTTTTAGGAATTTTAGAGGATCGGGTCTTATGTTTAAGACTGATGCATCTGGAATACGTATTTGTGAGCGGTGTGAGGAGGCGGCCCGATTTCCCTCCTCTGCACGCGGTCATCTGGTTTCCCAGCGCCATGTGTGAGGCGACTGCCTTTCCCTTGCTGGATGTTCTTGACTCCTTATCAAATATGAGCTGACTGTGTACGCAAGGTTTGCTTCTGGGCTCTTCTGTTCCGTAGGCCTATGCACCTGCTTTTATCCGAGTACCACACTGTCTTACCTACTGTACCTTTGCAGTATAGCTTCAGTCACAGCCAGCTGTTACAGAAGGAGTTCTACTCGGCTAGAGAGCTCTCGGTACAAGGATCTTTAGGCCTCAGTCATCAAGCATGGCCTCCAAAATGCACTGGCCATAGGCACAGAGCAGGATGCCGGGTTCAAACCCACGACCTATGAGATCATGACCTGGGTCAAACTTGGATGCTTAACTGACTGAGCCACCCAGGCGCCCCAAGTCTTAGTGGACTTTAAAAGATAGAAATAATACAATGCATCTTCTCTGACCATAACAGAATGAAGCTTGAAATCACTAATAAAGGAAAACTAAAACTTCACAAAATTGTGGAAATTAAACAATGCACTTTTTTTTATATATGTATACACATACCTATATATAATTCAAATACAAACTCAGATTGTAGAAATTGTACAAATAAAGCTAAAAGCACTTCACATATTTATGATTCGTTTTAATATTTAATCTTCCCTCTGACTGCACCGACTCCAGATGTTCACACGCGCTGGGGGCCCATCCCCAGCTGAGCGGCTGTCAGGGGATTTACGATTTCTTCCACGTTCTCTCTTTGCAAAACTCGCTTGGTGTAAGTCTTGAAGCTATTCTGGTTCTCTCAGGTGTTTCTGGAATAAAAGGAGGAGCGCTTACAGAAGAATTCTCCATCTTATGCTTATAAGCTGTAAATTTGTAGAGACTATAAATATGGTCAACAACTTTGGACCTACTTTGAACAGTAGAGGCGCAATCTGTTAGCCAAACAGCACGTTTTAAACAACCAATGAATCAAAGGATAAATTTTGAAGAAAATTAGAAAATAATTAGAGATGAATGGAAAAGAACACACAGCTTACCCAAACTAATGAATTCATTGATAGTGGTGCTTAGGGAAAATTTACAGTTATAAACACACTAAAAAATGAGTGATCTCAAGTCAGTAACCCAATGTCACACTTAAGGAATTCGAGAAAGAAGTACAGACTAAGCACAAAGCTAGTGAAGAAAGGAAATACTAAACAGAGGATAGAAAAACAATATAGAAAAGCGATAAAACCAAAGGTTGGTTCTTTGGAAAGCTCAACATAATTGACAAAACTCCAGCTGGATGGATTAATCAAAAAAGACAAGTTACTAATATCAGGAATGAAAGTGGAAACATTCAAACAAATGTGACAGAAATAAAAAGGATTATAAGACAGTGCTATGAATAATTGTACACCAAGAAATTGAATAACCTAAATGAAATGGACAGATTCTTAGAAATACAAAACCCACCAAGAATAAATCATGAAGAAATAGAAAATCTGAATAGACTTATAATTAGTAAGTAAATTGAATGAATAAAAAGTTCCTGACAAAGAAAAGACCTAGAACTGATACCTTCCCTGGTGAATTCTACCAAACATTTAAAGAGCTAATACCAGGGTGTCTGCGTGGCTCAGTCAGTAGACCATGCGACTCTTGATCTTGGGGTTGTGATTTTTAGTTCCATGTTGGGTGTAGAGATTATTTGAAAATAAAATCTTTAGGAGCACCGGGATGGCTCAGTCAGTTAAACCTCCAACTTTTTTTTAAATGTTTTTAATTTATTTTTGAGAGACAGACAGAAATAGTGAAGCAGAAGAGGGTCAGAGAGAGAGGGAAACACAGAATCTGAAGCAGGCTCCAGGCTCTGAGCTAGCCATCAACACAGAGCCTGATGCGGGGCTCAGATGCACAAACAGTGGGATCATGACCTGAGCTGAAGCCAGACACTTAACCGACTGAGCCGCCCAGGTGCCCCAACCTCCAACTTTTGATTTCAGCTCAGGTCATGATCTCATGGCTCATGGGATCATGGCCATGTTAGGCTCCAAGCTGACAGCACAGGGCCTGCTTGGAATTCTCTCTCCCTCTCTCTTTGCCTCTCCCCTGTTTATGTGCTCTAAATAATAAATAAAGTCATAAAAAGTAAAATAAAATATTTAAAAAATAAATGAAGAAAGAACCAATATCAATGGTTTTCAAACTTTCTCAAAAAAACTGAAAATGAGGGAATACTTCCTAACTGATTCTATGAGGTCAGCATTACCCTGAGCCTAAGCCAGGCAAAGACTACAAGAAAAGACACTACAGATCAATGCCACTTATAAACATTGATGCAAAGATCCTCAACAAAATACTAGCAAACACAATTCAGCAGCATATTAAAAGGATTATACACCACGACCAAGCGGGATTTATCTCTGGAATGCAAGGATGGTTCAATATATGAAAATCAATGTAACATGTAACATATCACATTAACAGCATAAAGGGGGAAAACCCACATGGTCATTTCAATTGATACAGGAAAAATAATTGGAAAAATACAAGACTCATGATAAAAACACTGAAAAATAGTAACAGAAGGAAAGTACCTCAACATAATAAAAGTATATGAAAAAAACCCATGGTGCCCATCAAACTCAATGGTCAAAGACTTAAAGCTTTTCTTCTACAATAAGGAATAAGGAAAGGGTGCCCATGTCTACCACTTCTATTAAGCATAGTACTGGAAATTCTAGCCAGAACAGTTAGGCAAGATAGGTCTACCTGGCTGGCTCAGTCCATGGAATATGATCTCAGGGTCATGTGTTCAAGCCCCCTGTTGGGTGTGGAGCCTCCTTAAAGAGAATTAAAAAAAAAAAAAGAATTAGGTAAGAATAAATAAATGGCATCAGAGTTAGGAAGAATTAAAACTGTATCTGTTTGCAGATGATATGAACTTATATTAGAAAGCCCTAAAGAACACACACACACACACACACACACACACACACACAACCTGTTAAAACTAATATATGATTTCAGCAAAGTGGCAGGATACAGAGTCAACACAAAGAAATCAGTTGCATTTCTATACATGAACATGAACAATATGAAAAGGAAATTGCAAAAACGTTTCATTTACAATAGCATCAAAAAGAATATACTTAGGAACTAACTTAACCAAGGAGGTGAAAGACTTGTACAATGAAAAGTACAAAATGCTGCTGAAAAAACGAAAGAAGGCATAAATAAATGAAAACACATTCTGTGTCTGGACTTGAAGTCTTAATATTGTGAAAACGTCCATAGTGCCCAAAGTAATCTACAGATTCAGTGCAATCCCTATAAAAATCCCAATGTCATTTTTGGTAGAAATTTAAAAATCCATTCTAAATTTCATATGGAATTTCAAATAAATAACCCAATAACCAAAACAATCCTGAAAAAGAAAAGCCAAACTGGAGAATTCAGTTTCTGACTTCAAAACTTACTACGAAGCTCTAGCAATCAAAACACTGAGGTATTGGCAGAAAGACAGTCACATAAACCAACAGAGTGAACGGAGCCCAGGAACTACCGCTCCCACGCGCGAGGGCGCCACGCCCACTCCGTGAGGAGAGGACGGCTTCTCAACACGCGGGTCGGGGACACTGCACACCCACACGCAGAAGGGTGCCGCTGGCACCTTACCTCCCATGAAAAGATTAACTCAATACGGATCGAAGACCTCAATATAAGACCTAAAACCATAAAACTCTTGGGGGAAAACAGAGGAACATCTAGCAATGATTCCTTGGGCAGGATGGCAAAGGCACAGGCAGAAAGAAAGGAAGAAAAGAAAGAAAGAAAGAGAAAAATAATCTAATTATACTTCATGAAAAGCTTTATGTGCATCAAAAGACCCCCCCAGAGCGAAAAAGCCCCCCACGGGACGGGAGAGGATATTTGCAGATCACACGTCTATACGGGGTGACGGTGCGGAACAGGTAGAGAACTCCTGAAACGAACAACAAAAGAACAAACAGCCTGACTCAAAACGGGCAAAGAACTTGAACAGACCCTCCTCCACAGAAGTTATGCCAACCGCCAGCAAGCCACGAAAAGATGCCTAGCAGCAGTGAACAGAGGGAAATGCAGGTCAAAACCACAATGAGATCCCACCTCGGCCCAGGGGACCGGCGGCCACCTGACCACAGAAAAGCACAGTTGTAGACGGGGGTGTGGGGAAGCTGGAGCCCCCGCACCGTTGGCGGGGACACAGAATGGCGCAGCCTCGTGGGAAACAGTGTGGTGGCCACTCAGAGAATTAAAAAGATATTTATCATTTGATCCAACAATTCTACTTCCAGTATTTACCTGAAAGAATTCCGAGCAGGGTCTTGGGAAGATATGTGCACACCCATGTTCACTCCAGCATGATTCACAAGAGCTAAGAGGCGGAAGCAAGCCGAGGGAGCGCACAGATGGATGCGTCAGGAGAGATGGCAGATCACCCAGCCCCAGCATGAGCAGCACTCCGAGCCCTGCTACGGGCCCTCAGGCCACGGTGCTGAATGAGATAAGCCGGTCACCAGAAGACACATCGGGTGACTCCACTTGGAGGAGGCCGCTGGAGGAGTCAGATCGGAGGGAGGAGGCGGAAAGCTGGGAACTGGGGGCTGGGAGGGGTGGGGAGTCAGGGCCCGTTTTACGGAATGAAGAGAGTTCTGGAGGCAGAGGCCGTGGTTTCAGGACAGTATGAACGTGTTCCACGCTACTGAACTGTGTACCTAAAATGGCTAAGATGGAAGGTTCGTGGGATTCATACCACATTGTAATAAAAAACACGGCGGGAGGAGGGGAGGCAGGAGGAGGGTGACGCGGGTCGGGGAGGAGGCTTCGGTGTGGAACGGATCGGTGACGGGTGGAGGTACCACGTGGGAACACAGTCGGCAGTGCCCGCGTTGTGCGGTGGCGGATGTCCCAGTGTGACACAGAGCCGTCGGGTCACTGTGGTACGCGCGGCACTAATGCAGCGTGGTGCGACAAGGGGGACAGGCTCGGCGGGCACGACTGGGGGCCGGGCTCTGCGGACAGCGGGCAGGTCTCTGGGCTTGCCGGGGGCACCGGCTTTCCGAGCCGCGGGGTCCCTGCCCCCGCCCGGCGGCAGGCCCCTCTCTGCCCTCTGTGCGGCCCCCACCTCACAAGCTGCCCACGCGCTCGGCATCGGCCCTTGGAGTGGGGGGGGGGGTGCCCTGCGGCCTCCGCCCTGCGCACCTCTGCACCGCGCGGCAAGCCTGGCCCCCTGCGCGCCGGCGACCGTCCCGGCCACGGCCGCCCTCGCCTTCCTGCTCCGACCAGAGCGCCCTCCTCACCGCCGCCCTGCGGGAGGGCAGAGCAGTGCGGGCCTCTCGGCTCCCGCAGCAGTGCTCCTCCCGGAACCGACCCTATCCTCACAGCCTTAGCTCTTCGGTGAAGTTCAAAGCCAACCGACCAACCATTGCCATTGTGCCAAATCCAGCGAGACCTCCCGGCAGGGCTGGAGCGACGGTCCCCGCAGCCGTCTACACCTTAGGTGGTCCTGGAAGTCCTCTCTGCAGCTCCGCGTCCACACCCAGGACCTGGCCGAACCGCGACCCAGCTGCCTCCTGCTGTGATCCCGTCCCACCCACTTAGGAGACTGATACTCTGCTGCTTTCGGCTCGTTGGGGTTCACTGACTTGTTACTACAGTAAAAGTAGACATGTCATTGTCGCCAGCTGAGAGCCCGTTTGCTTTCTAAGGGTAATGACTCATTCTAGATTTTGCACATTTCACGTGGTTGCTCTTTGAATTCTGATTTCATTTTCATGCTAAATTGCTGATGCACCTTGATAGGTTTATTCCATTCACTTCAGCTCCGGCAGAATAGTAATTAGATAACCCTTAGGTCAGGTGGCCGTGAAATCGCCTGGGGGTCCTCGCCCCGGTGGAGGCATGAGCCGCCACATTTACGGGTGACCTGTTGTGCATGCAGCCTCTCCTCATGGGGGGAGCGCCACGCGGCGCTGCCACGCGATCTGGGTTTCCGAAAGAGGGGACACCAGACGCGGCACCTACCTGGTGTCCGTCTGGGGCTACACTCCTCTCCGTGAAAAAGGAGTCTTCGAGGCCGAGGGGCCGGGCCCATCCCCACACCTTCCCCTTCTCTAGAACCTGCTCCAGATGCTTGCAGCCCCAGAGCCCCACCAACCGGTCTGCGGCCCAGGAAGGCTGACCTTGACCATTCCCCCGAGGGGTGTGCACACTCCTAAACTGTAGAGCTGGCTAAGGAACCCGAGGGGTGTGCACACTCCTAAACGGTAGAGCTGGCTAAGGAACCGGAGCAGTGCAGGGCGGCGTGTTCAGCAGAGCCAAGAGGGGAAGAGTGCACCGGTCCTGCACGTCAGCACGGATGCTGCGGCGCAGGCAGAGCGCATGGCGACCGAAGGGGCAGCACCCGTGATGGGTGAGGACAGCCGCCAGGGCAAGGCCGCACCCGAGAAATCCAGGCCTCAATTCGGTGATGGACTCTTAGCTGTGACGCCAAAAGCACTAGTGACAAATTTTTTTTTTAAATCGGAAAATTGTACTCCATTAAAATTAAAACCTTTTGCGCACCAAAGGACATTATCAAGAAAAGGCAACCCACAGAATGGGAGGAAATATTTGCGAATCACATATCTGACACAGATAGATAAAGAACTCTTACAACTCAATGACAGAAGGACAGACAACCCCACGAAGAAGAGGACAAAGCACTTGGAGAGACGTTTCTCCAGAGAAGACTCACAAATGGCTGGTGAGCACATGGCAAGACGCTCAGCATCATTAGCAGCTCCTCCAAAAACTGCTACCTCCGTACTGGTCATTTGCACCCAAGGCGATTGAAAGAGCAGGCGCAAGAAACATCTGACCCCTCGCCCACCTCTCCTGCTGGGAGCCAGGCCCGGCACCCCTCCCCCCACCGGAAGGAAAGACGCGGTCTCGACCCCTCGCCCACCTCTCCTGCTGGGAGCCAGGCCCGGCACCCCAGGTGCAAGACACCCCTCCCCCCACCGGAAGGAAAGACACGGTCTCCTCACCGGAGACCTGGAGTCAGGCTTAGGGGATTCCGCGTGGACTGACCTCGTTACAACCGCTTTCCCTGCCTTCACACGCTCCGCACGCATTTTAGTGACGTATGCACAGTTGCCTCTCTTTGTTTACCTGCTTTACAAACCTCTAGGCCTCGCCACTTCTTTGGGTCTTTGTTTTCCTGTGAGGACCCCCATTTACATGTAGATTTTAATGAAATCAAACATCGATGCTTTTCTCTTGCTGCTCTGGCTTATGTCAGTCCAAGCCACAGACCCCGAAGGGTGAAGGATGAGTTTTCCTTCCCTTCCCTTGGTCACCGGGGAAATGCAAATCAAGACCATAGAGAGGCACCACTCCACACCCACTGGGACATCCACAATCCCCAAATGGCAAATAACAAAATAATCCGAAACCAGAAAACAGCAAGTGTTAGTGACGGAGCGGAAAGTGGGACTCTCCTCTTTTGCTGGCGGAAACGTGAAATGGCACTGCTGCTGTGGACAACAGTGTGGCGGTTCCTCAAAGGCTCCAACATAGAATTATATGATCCGGCAGTTCCACGCTTAGGTAAAAACCCAAGAGAACTGAAAAAGAGATGTTCGTGCAAAAAATCATTACCCAAATGTAATTATTACCCAAAGCACTATGGACAATAGCCCAAAGGTGGAAGCGATCCAAATGTCATCAGCTGGTGGGTAACAAAATGTGGTCCATCCCGACAGTGGAGAATTATTCATCCACGAAAAGGAACTAAGTACTGGCGCCTGCTACACACAAACAGCACGGATGCACCTTGAAAACGTGCCGAGTGGAGGGGCCAGACGTCAGAGACCACACACCGTACAGTCCCGTGTATACGAAACACCCACAAGGGCAGATCCATAGAGACAGAAAGTAGATTAGTGAAAGTGAAGGTGTAGGCTATTGATACAGACGTTTATAGAATACTCCACTCAACAACAGCACAATTCATATTGTCTCAAGTGCCCGCAGAACGTGTGACAATATGGGACGTATCTTGATCATAAAACAAATCTCAACAAATTTACAATAATTGAAATCAGACAGAGTATGTTCCCCAACTACAATGGAATCATACTAAGGAATAATAGAAAGATTACAAAAAAAAATCTCCAAGCCCTTGGGAATTGAACAACACAGTTCTGTATAATCCGTGGGTCAAAAAGCAAGTCCCCGGGGCGCCTGGGTGGCTCAGTCGGTTAAGTGTCCAACTTCAGCTCAGGCCATGATCTTACAGTTTGTGAGTTTGAGCCCTGCGTCGGGCTCTGTGCTGACAGCTCAGAGCCTGGAGCCTGCTTCGGATTCTGTGTCTCCCCTCTCTCTGCCCCTACCCTGCTCATGCTCTGTCTGTCTGTCTCTCTCTCAAAAATGAATAAACATTAAGAAAAAGAGCAAGTTTCCAGGAAAACTAAAATTAATGAATTAAATTAAAATAAAATACAAGTTATTGGAATTTGCGGGACAGAGTTGAAGTGGTGCTTGAGGGATAGCTGCAGCATTAAATGCTCATATTAAAAAAGAGGAAAAGTGTTAAATCAATCTGCTAAAATGGCACCTCAAGAAACTAGGAAAAAGAAGAGCAAAATAAACCCAAGACCAGCAGAAGGAAACAATAAAAAGAAGCAGAAATCAATAAAATTGGAAAAAGAAACATAGCGAAAATCAATGAAACAGCAGGCAATAAAATTGACAAACCTCTAGCAAACTTGATAAAGAAAAAGAGAAGAAGCAAATGATCAATATTAGGGTTGAACCAGGGGTGTCAGCTCAGACTCTGCAGACATCAAAAACAAGAGGAGGAAATAGTCCACCTACATGAATTTTACACCTTAGGTGAAAGGGACCAGGTTCTCAAAACCGCACAAATGACTGCATGTTCTCAATTTGAAATAAGTATTTTGAATGCCCCTATAACAAAGAAATTCAATATATAATTTTTAAGTTCTAAAAAAAAAAAAAAAAAGACATTTCCAGGCCTAGGTTGTTTCACTGGAGAATTCTTCTAAACATTTGAAGAAGAATTAACATCGTTTTTACATAATATTTCCCAGGAAATGGGAAGAAAACAAGGAGCGCTTCCTAATGTAGTTGATGAAGCTGGTGTTACCCTGAGACTCAGCTTCTCAAAGAGAATGTAGGAAGGACTAGTACCCGCACTGATGGAATCGCCAAGATCCACACCGGAATGTGACCATATAGAACCCAACACTGGCTCACAGCAATCGTGAACCATGACCACACAGGGCTGACTCCAGAGACATGAGACGGTTTTCACACTTGAAAGCCAATCAGCATTAGTCCATTCTATCAATAGGCTGAAAAAGAAAAATCACATAAGCACGTCAGTTGACGCAGAAAGAGATTTCTTGTGATTCAAAATTCAACAGTCACTTAGGATAAAAACTCAGAAAACATCAAAATAAAGGGGAATTCCCTATCTTGATGAAGAACGCCTATAAAAACCTCCAGGTGCCATTAGACGGAATAACGAGAGACAGATGCTTTTCTCTAAGATCAGGAGCAAAGCCAGGAGGTGATCTCCCACCACTCCTACTCAACACGGTGCTTGGCGTTCCAGCCGGTGTAGGAAGGCACGGAAAGGGGTCAGGAGTCACACAGATTGGGGGGAAATCCTCTTTAGAATACGCAAGTTCAGCAAGGTTTCAGGAAACAAGATAAACATACGAACATCAACTTTATTTCTAAACAATAGCAATGAACACATGGAAACCAAAATTTAAAAATGATATAATCACAATTTAAAAAACTGTATAACGGGTGCCTGGGTGGCTCAGTCAGTTAAGCCTCCGACTTCGGCTTGGGTCAGATCTCAAGTTTGTGGGTTTGAGCTCCGCGTTAGGCTCTGTGCTGACAGCTCAGAGCCTGGAACCTGCTTCTGGTTCTGTGTCTCCTTCTCTCTCTGACCCTCCCCCTCTCATGCTCTATCTCTCTGTCTCAAAAATAAATAAAACGTTAAAAAAATTTAAAAAACTGTATAGTCATTAATACACTCAGGTACAAATCTAAAAAACATGTACGAGACTTTTCTGCTGAAACTTACACAGCAGTGATGAAAGAAATCAAACATCTAAATGAATGAGAGACACATCACGCTTATGGATTGGAAGACACAGCGTGGGGAAGATGCCAAGCCTCCCCAGATCGGTATGCTGGCTTCCCACACCTCCTAAAGGGTTCCCAGCAGCACTCACTTTATAGATACAGGCGAGCTTATGCCAAAGTCTACATGGAAACACAAAGGAACCAGGAAAGCTAAAACAGTTTTGGAAAGGAATAAAATGGGCAGAACCAATGTGGTCCATCTCAAGACTGCGTGCTGGTGGTGGAGGAAAAGTTACAGATTTCCGTGGAGAAGAAAGGACCCAGAAGCCAGCCATGCCACTATGACTCACGGGTGAATAATCCACTTCATGAGAAGGATGAGCTTCTCAACAAACGGCACCAGAGTCATTGGACACCGTTGGCAAAGAAACAACATCAAAACAAATCAACAAAAACACCTTGACCTAAACTTCATTCCTCATACAAATGTGAACTCAAACTGATCACTGTGTAGATTCAAAGTAAAATGTAAACCATAACGCTTTCAAAGGGAAGTGCAGGGGGAAACCCTCAGGACCCAGCGATTGGCGGGTTCGAAGCGTGATACTGGAAGCATCACCTATGAAAGAAAACACTCGATAAACTGAATTTACCGAAATTAAACAGTGTTGCTGCACTGAAGGTCCCGTAGGAGGAGGGAAAGAGGCTGCGGACCAGGAGATCGCTGTGCGCAAGCCGCGCATCTGAAAAGAGCACTTGTATCCAGAATGAGTAAAGAATTCTCAGAAGTCAACAGCAAAGAAGCAAACTAGCCAAATAGAAAATCGCCAAAAGACACAGACATTTCACCAAAGAGAATTCACAGATGGCAACTCAGCACACACACAAAAATGCTCAACCTCACGAGCCATTTGGAAAATGCAAACAAAAACCTGAACGAGATACCACCTGGTAGCTGGGAAAAATAAGGGAAAATATCAGT
>PISW01012754.1:0-30486 GCA_004023785.1 Mungos mungo | reverse complement strand
CTCCCCACTCCTGGGGTCATGGGACCTCGCCCGGGAATCGCAGATCCCAATAAAGGCTTTCTTGGCTCCATAACGTAGTCTCTTTCTTTCCTCCCATCTCTGCCTCCATCTATTAAATCTTACAACCAGCACCTCGAATACTGCCTGGGACGTGTAGCTATCATTACTGTTTAGAACCCTTGTCTTACAGTATAGCTAACAAAGTTCTGCTTCTTCCCTTTTTTTTTTTTAAGAGATAGAGGGTGCAAGTGAGCATGGGGCAGAGAGACAGAGAGAGAGGGAGAGAGAGAGAGAGAAGCAGGGCTCACTGAAACAGGGTTGCTATTGACCTTTGGAAGTTTGCTAGAAGAACAAATGAATGCAATAATAAGTGAGCAATGCGTTACAACAGGAGTCTTGTCACTGGAGGTGTGAAGCAGGACCTAGAAGCCGTGAAGAACCAAGGACTCCACAGCTAAGGAGATTGACCCATACTGGCAGCTGTGATTTCTTAGTTCAAATTCCCTTAGTCCACGTCCCCAAATGCCCAAGTCCCAGAAGAGAGAACTCAGCTGACTAGCTGTGGTTGGGGACCTCTGTTGGTACAGAAATTTACACGTAGGGTGAAAGGCAGGTCATGTCTTAGATTCTTACCAGGGTCCCCCACAATCTTCCCCAGGATGGGTGGGAGTGGGGTTCAGTTCTTTTTTTTTTTTTTTTTTTTTGAGAGAGAGAGCAAGCACAAGCAGGGGGGTAGGGAGGCAGAGAAAGAGGGAGATCAATTCCAAGCAGGCTCCATGCTGTCAGCACAGCTTCAGATGCTGGGCTCAAACCCACCAACCCTGAGATCATGACCTGGGCTGAAACCAAAAGTCGGATGCTTAACCAACTGAGTCACCCAGGCGCCCCAGGATTCAGTTCTTAGAGAAGGGGACCAACAGGTAGATAGAGGCCTCAAAAGCCCTATAACTAAGTTCTACAATGTGAGGTTGACTTAAATTAGGGAAAGTGTAGTTATCATGGCTTTGAGGCACCAGGGTACTAAATAACTTCCAGAACTATAAGTAAAGCAGTGATTCTCAATGTGTGATCCCAAGACCCTTTCAGGGTGTGAGTTATTCTTCCTTTTTCAACTACACATTTGTGCAAAGCAAGATTCTCTTTTCTACTTAAAGTAAATATACGGCGACAAAAGAGGACATATCACAACAGGCAGAAAGGCAGCCAAAGACATTTTAGCCATCCTCTGTAAAGCCAGACATTGGAAACATTTGTAAAAATGCAAAATATTGCCATCATTTTCATTTTTTGTGTGTTTTGGAAAACAGAGTCCCCATAAAAATGCATTACTTGTATTAACATGTAATGGGTTTGTTATTACCATTTTTAAATGATTACATAGTCTGTAAACTTTTCAGTGTTAATTTCCAATGCAGTACATGTTGGTGAGTAAGACTCACCTAAGCACTTCTCCCTCCTTGGGCTTCCTTTCTCAGCTCAGAGAGACCCTGGGTCTTGGCTTCTCTCCAGCTCTGGCATTGAGGGTCATACCTTGTTCTCTCTCTGCTAGGTTTCTGCAGCGAGTTGAGAAAGAGTCGAGAATCTGAATATATTTCAGCTCCCAGGAGCTTTCTCTGCAAAGCCAAGTCAGATGAACATTAAGTCAAGAGAGAAGAGAAATTGTCTTAAGCGTCACTGGTCTTTGAAGACACAGAGACTGGAAGCTGACTGTCTGGGTGGAACCCTAGCTTTGCCACTTGCTGGGTGAACTTGTGCCCCAGTCTCATCTGTAAAATGGGCACAAGTCTCTACTTCATAGGGTTGTTGTGAGGATTAGCCTAACACAGACTCACGCACTCATTAAATGTAAATTATCATTATTGTTCAAGTAAGCATCTGTTAGGAATTAGGCACTTAATGTGGTGGTAATTGGAGAATAAACATTCTCGACCCCCCCTTAGGCTAATCCGGACACTGTCTGAGGTAGAAGCAAGCCCTTTTGTTTCTTGCAGGAGGACAAGGGATTAAATGATTCCAGCGTGAAGTTCAAGGAAGTGTTTTCATCTCTGTCCTCCTTAAAAACAATCCAAATTGGAGCTAATCATTTTTCTTGCAGAATTCAAGGGGAGGGGAAGGAGAAGGGACCTGTGGGTAGGTGAGAGGGTACGGGAGAGAGGAGTCAGAGCCTACAGAGCCTACCACTGTCACAGAGAAGTAGGCGCTCAGAATGAGGCTCCTTACTAACCTCAGAACTATGAGATCGTGACCTGAGCTGAAGATGGTTTCTTAATCTACTGAGCCACCCAGATTCCCTTAGAAAAGAGAATCTAAAAAGTCATCTATAATTCCACTACTCAGAGATAACCACAGTTAATTTTTGAGGAGGTTTCGCACCTTCTATGGATTCTTGTTAACATAGTTGAGAACACATTGTATATATAGGATTTTGAACTCAACTTGTAAGTTTCACATATTGATCTAGCAACTGATAAAGGAGTATCTTTGTAGCATGGCCCATTGGGAGGACTTGACCTGTAGCCGTCCACTTGGTGGAAGAGGTAGAAGGACTTTCTTTTGCTTATAGTTCCACCAACACTGAGAACCAAGCATCCACTTTGCCCAGCCTGGGAAATTGCTAGAACCTCCAATAGAGGAGGTTCTATCTGGACATGAGCCAGGACAGATGAGAGCCCCCACCTCCATGTTGGAGCCCATGGAACCTCCTTGTGTTTATGCTTCAGGGGATTGTGACCGAATGACTGTAGATCATTCCTGTGTGTTTCCGTAGAATTTGGTAAATTTCTACTCCTTCTGACATGAATAGCTCCCATTTCCATCTGATCTTTAAAGGTGTCATTTCCTTTGTTAAGTCACTTGAAATGATGTCAAGAATATGCTTTCTGGTGAAGAGTAAAATCACTGGCAGGATAGGATCATGGGAGAATCCTGGCTAAAATAAAGCTGTAATCATCTTCATAATGTGCCATGTATTTTCAGGTGTGTGTACTTAAATTTCTGAACCTGTGTATTCAAGAATCGAAAACCAAAAGCTTGCTTGTTTTGACCTTTGCTGACATTTGCCAAGGGATAGAATTCATCATGATACAAGACTTCAGAAGTCTATCACTCGGAGCTGGAGAAGTCTGTATAACTCCTGCAGTGAGCTCTCAGGAAGGAGTGGGTCATATTCCTATTGACAGAGTTCACCCTTCAGAATTGGGTGGAGTCACTCTCAAGAGTCTTTAGCATTTGTCTATAGAGGAGAATGATTCATTTTTGCTTTGACATATCCCATGTGAGTCAGGGGCCAACCTCCCATTCTAATATCTCCAGGGAAACTTATTTTCTTTACTAAGACCTCTCAACTGCACAGGAAGGGGCCCCCTGGGTCACAGCTGGGGAACATCGGTCTTGGTCTAGTCATACACAAGGGACTTCAGTGTAGTTGGCTATCCCTTCTCTGATTACTTCTATGAGTAATCATGAACTTCGTCACTTCTTCCATTTCTTGTTCCTTGAAGGAATTCTACCTGAGCCCTCTTCTTTTCTCAAACTATTTCTTCTCCTGAATGATCTTGTCCATTCTGGGATTCCAACTGTGTATAGAAGTGTGACTCCTGGATTTATAACTCTGGCCAAGCTTTCTATTGAGTTCCAGACCCACTTATCTGTAGGCTATTCCACATTTCCACCGTAAAGTTGTCAGTAGTACCTCGTATTTATCATATCTCCCCAACTTACTTTTCTTCTTCAGTCAATGGCAACAATTCTGTCAAGCTAGAAACCTAGGAATCATTACAGATTCCTCCCTCACTCCATCCTCATTCTGTTCACAAATTTCTGTTTAATTCACTCATTTGTTCACTCAGTGAATAAGTTTTGAGCCCTAAGCATCACATTAGGTATCTAATGGTGAGCAAAAGTAGACAAGGTCCCTGCTTTATAGAGCTCACAGTCTAGTTGAGGAAACAGACAAATGATGTTATAAAAGGAGTATGCAGAGTTATAAATGCTTAGTTGGCGGACCAGGAGGGCTTCTCTGAGGAAGGGACATTTAAGAGGAGATTTAAAGAATCCCTCAGGAGTTAACTAGATCAAGGGCATGGGGTGGGGAGTTTAATTTCTAAGCAGAGAGAATAGTGTACACACAAGTCCTGAATGAGGTGGAATGAGTGAGACTTTGAGAAAGGCCATTGTGGCTGAAGCACAATGAATTACAGGAATAATGATGTGGGAGGAGATGGGGAGGTAGGCAGAGGCCCTATTATTCAGCATCTTTTTTTTATGTCTTCATTTTGAGAGACAGAGACAGAGAGCGAGTGGGGGAGGGACAGAGAGAGAGAGAGGGAGACACAGAATTGAAAGCAGGTTCCAGGCTCTGAGCTGTCAGCATAGAGCCCGACACAAGGCTCGAACCCACAGACAGTGAGATCATGACCTCAGCCGAAGTTGGTCGCCTAACCGACTGAGCCACCCAGGTGCCCCTATTCAGCATCTTATAAGGATTTTGTCCCTTGCTCTAGGAGGACAGAAAAGGGTGGGTGGGATTGAGCGATGACAGATTTACACATGAAAATCACTCTGGCTGCAATGTGGAGAGTATATTGGATGGGTCTGAGTGGATGGGAGGGGAAGGTGACCCCACTGAGTTCCTTCTTGCCACCCTACAGCCACCATCCCCAGTCCAGACTTCGGCAGCTTTTGCTTTCCAGTAGTCACCTCTGCTGTTGTCCCCTTACAATGCTGGGGACTATATGTAGCCATCAGACTTATCTTTCAACTTCTCTCAACAGAAAAGAAAAGCAGTCATTCTTCCTTGTGCTCAAAATGAAGTTCAAACTCCTTAGCCCACAAGTCCCTTCAAACCTGGCCTTCCTTCCTTCTCTGGTTGCCACATCCAACAACTTGTCCTTGAGTATCTTACGTCTTATTCCATACAAGGGCGTTTAAGAGCTGGATAACAGGTTGAGGGGAATGGCCCAGAGGAGTAGAAGTCCCTGGATCAAGGCAGAGGCTGAGCCCAAGGTCCAACACATTGATCCAGCTGAGAGCACAGGAAACTGGCCCAAATGAGGGTTTCAGGTAGTTGGCTTCAAGCAGCTTCAGGCAATTGGCTATAAGAGTATCAAAGACCAACACTTGGGAATCCCTTGGGGACAAGGTATCTAGAGGCTTGGACACAAGACCAGAGGTGAAGTTGCTGGGAGGTGGTGACTGACAGGAGCCTGAGCACCAGATGGGATCTTAAAAGCAGGACCCCAGGCACTGGAGAACTGAGGTTCTAGGACAGCAAGGATACCATACCAGATGGCAGACTGGGCAGGACTCTGAGATTTGGGGCTAAGAAGGTCAAGGACAAAGGCTGACTTGAGATGACTTGTTAGAAAGAACCACAGGAAAGCTCTGTAAGAAAAAAAGCTTTTTAAGTATAGAAATGTAGAGGCCAGAACAAATCGTAGAGTAAAAGGGGCGAGGCTAAGGGACAAGTCAAGGCTGGAGCTGGGAGGGCGTAGAGAAAGGAGCCAGGCAGCACCTTCCATCACCCACACTAAGATCTTCACAGCCGTAGCCAGGCCTAAGGACATACACAAGTCAAGGACATTGACAGTTATACCCATGAACCCCAAGGAACCATAATTGCTCAAGGGGACCCATCCAACTTCAAGGTAAATGAAATCTCTACGTTAGGATGGCCCTGAGAGTAGCTCTGTAACCCTAGGGAGGGTCCCTGGAGACCATGACTGTGCAGTTCACGTGGTGACCAGAGGACTATGACATACTTTAGAGGGTGGTGAGGTCATAGAACACAAGCTTTAAAGTAAGTGAATCATGTGCGCCTCATTTATTTTTAAAAGAAACTTCTGAGAAGAGCTTAGAACAATTTTTCCCCCCCGAGTGCCATTTCCCAAAGGTACTCACAAAACAATAAGGTGTGACTGTAATGGCTGCACTGAGCTGTCTTTTGGACAGTGTTAGAAGGGACATCAAGAAGGTGGACCGAGAACTGAGGCAGCTGAGATGCATCGACGAGTGCACGCGATGCCTCTGCGACTTGTACATGCACCCGTACTGCTGCTGCGACCTGCACCCCTACCCGTACTGCCTGTGCTACTCGAAGCGAGCGCGCTCCTGCGGCCTGTGCGACCTCTATTCCTGTTGCCTGTGTGACCTCAAGCTTTACTGCCTGCGACCATCGCTCAGAAGTTTGGAGAGGAAAGCCATTAGAGCCATAGAGGATGAAAAGAGAGAGCTTGCCAAGTAAAATAACTTTTTAAGATTTTTTATAGTTGGTGTCCTAACCTTCTGAGTTGAAATGGGGGAGGGGACGTAACAGTTGCTACTTGGACAAAGATGAAAAGGGTTCAAGATAATAACCCCTGTGACTTAGCAAAGATTTAAGAAAAGAAGAGTAAATGGGTCCATGACGGGTATCATAAGACTCACAAAACACAACGTAATGATGTCGATTGGCAAGGTTGTGTTGGTTTATAGTAGGAGTGCCAACATGATAAATAACGCGGCTTTAATGAGGGAAAGAAATAGGGGGTGTCATTAAAAAGCTATTGGAAGCAGCAAACTACACATTTTTTCTGGTTATGAGTAAAGTGATTTGAGTATATTTGGGCTTACAGAAATGACTACAGGAGAAGCAGTAACAATTGATCAAATCCTTAATGTTTGCCAGAGGCTTTAAGAGCGGGGGAGAAAATTGAACAACAGAGGCGTTCCCTTGGTTTTGTGGGAGAACCTTTCTCCAGTTCCCCAACCCCAGGCAGACTTAACACCCATCTGGGAGTTGGGCCCGTTACATCGGCGCCCTCTCTGGCAGTAGCCAAGGTTGTGCTCGTGAACTACAGACCTGAGAGTCGCAGCTTTCAGAACAGAGTTGAGACGGTTTTAATTGAATTGGGTAATTTTTAAAGCCACATTTTACAGTTTTGTTTGATTACATTTCCTTTGATGGCCTGGAGAAAGTTTTCTAACTTTCTGCTCTATGCCATCCTGTCTGGTACAATTGATGAAAACAATTATTGAAAGTACTACCCTCTGGTTAAATAAATTATGGTACATTGGGATGCTAGGTAGCTGTAGAGCAGACTAATGAAGTGTTTTATGTGTTGATGTAGTAAATGAAAAAGGCAAGAAAAACTACTTAACGTGCTACTACTTTTAAAAAGATGGGCACAAATGGATGACAGATTATTTTATTGAAATATACTTGGGTGCCTGGGTGGCTCAGTCAGTTAAGCATCCAATTTCAGCCCAGGTCATGATCTCACAGTTCATGGGTTCAAGCTCCACGTTGGGCTCTGTGCAAAGAGCTAGCTCAGAGCCTGGAGCCTGCTTTAGATTCTGTGACTCCTTCTGTCTCTGACCCTCCCCTGCTCATGCTGCCTCTCTCTCTCTCAAAAATAAATAAAAACATTAAAAAATTTTAAAAAAGATTAAAAAAAGAAATATACTTGACATATAACATTGTGTAAATATAAAGTGTATAGTGTGTTTGACACATTTGTATATTGTAATGATTGCCATTGTAGTGATAATTAGCACCTCTATGTGTCTTATAATTATCATTTCCTTTTAGTGGTTGGAATATTTACATTCTAGTCTCTTAGCAAATTTGATGATTATAATACAACATCGTTGTCTATATTTACTATACGGTGCATTAGATCTCTGAGACTTATTTACTACTCATTGTAAGTCTTTATGCTTAAAACAACATCCTTCCTATTCCAATGATAGATGAATGGATTAGATAGCTACATGGGTAGGTGAATGAATAGATGGATGAATGGACCCATGGAAAGACAGAGAGTCCGAGACAGAAACAGACACTTGATAACAGTGACTGGGATGTTCCACAAGAAAGGACAATGGGGCAACTATTGTTCAAGTCATCAGTCACTAAAGATCAGGAGCGGAACTCTCTAAATAGTCTGGGATGGGGCCATTGCCTTTAAACTCATCTACACTGAATTTGAAATGTTTTTTTTTAAAGATTTTATTTTATTTTAATGTTTATTTATTTTGAGAGAGAGAGAGAGCAGGGGAGAGGCAGAGAGAGAGAGGAAGAGAGAAAGAAACCCAAGCAGGCTCAGCACTGCCAGTGTAGACCCCATCTCAGGGCTCGAACACACAAACTGTGAGATCATGACCTGTGTTGAAATCACGAGTCTTACGTTTAACCGACTGCCTTTGTGCTTCTGAATCCTTGAATACCCTTGATCCAAGTTATTCCAGCCTTCGCCTCCTGGCTGGCCCTCCTCTCCAGACTCTTCAGATAAGAGTGCCTCTCTGTTCTTCACCCTCTGGGTGCCCTCCACCAGCTGCGGGAGCCCCTATTTCTTGGCATGCAGTAGACACAACCTCAAGCTTACCTCTCGGCAGTGTGGTTTATATAAAAAATAATGCTTTCTCTAGCTTGTGATACTCTTCCTGACAATGTCTGGATTTTTGCTGATTTTTTTTTTTCCTGTGCCTGAGGCAGTATACGAAGCTGGTGATGTCTTTACAGTAATTCCCCAGTCTCTGAACTGGTAACTGTGAGTCCATTCTAGAAATGACCTCGGTCTTGCCCTCTGGTGTCTCCTCTCAGCCACTTTCTTCTCGTATTTACACCTTGTGAAACCCTCCTATGCTCTATTTCTGATAGCTTGACATTTCACTATCCAGAAAGGCTTAGTGTCACCTGCAAACCTAAATATTCAATTTTCCTGACGATGGATGAAAATGTTAAACCCTGATTCAACCCCAATCCCAGAGGACTCCTACCATTAATATTTTTCCTTCCAGTGAAATGCCTCTTTTTCCTTATCTCTCAGCTAGCTCACAATCCATGACTAAATAGATCCAGAAATATCATGTTGATTCACTTTTTAAAACAATCTTTGCTGTGAAAACTTGCCCAAGGCTTTGTGGGTTTAGAAGTCATATTCGTATGACCTCCTATCCCTTTAAAGAATGCTAACAGGTTGGTTAGGTATGACACGCCCTTTCGGATGCCAGGCTGCATTGTCCTGAAGGTTCTTTGTCCAACAGGAAAGATTCCCTGGTCTATAGTTGCCATGGCCCCATTGGAATTGTGTTTGTCTCAGAGTCAACCTGCTCTTTTAATAACTGGTTAAGAAGGCTCATTTCTCCCATAAGTTTCCTGAACATTCCCGTGTGTATGTTATTTGACGGATGAGTGTGTGTTGCATGTGTGTGATTTTAGACCAGGTATAGAAGGTCCAATCCATTTCCATTGTTTACCTAGCAGCTGCTTCAAAAGACACCTTGGCAATATCTTCCTTAGTAGAGACTCAAGTAAGTACTTCCATTTTTTCTTTAGCTTCTTTGATATTCTCTTTTCCTCCCCATACTACCCTTCACATCGCAAGCATTAGCAATTCCCCTGACTCCTTCCTCGTCTGGATTTAGAGGGACTACAGTGACTGAGTCTGGCCTCAATTCACTACCACATTTCGTGGGCTTCCCTTTCCTCTGTATGGGAGGGGCAACAAACAAATGCATGCCAGTCCTTCCGCAGCCCTGCCCTTAGGGGTTAACTATCTAATGGCTGGACGCCCCTTCCGGGCTCCGATCCCTGTGCCAGTCCTTACAGACAAATGCCAGATTTGCAGCCGAGCTGTAGGGGCGCGTTGGGCTCTAGCTCTCACCCTTTGCTACTTCGTACCAGAAACTCAGCCCGAGACCGTGTTTCTCTCTACTCACCCAACTACCTGTGATTGGTCGAAATGTCATCGAGAAATTCCCTGGAAAATCCCCACACGAGGGGCACTGTCTTCTGCAAACTTCAAAAATTGGCCCTCTCGTTTCTTTACTGTTTACCCCTTCACGTTCTAAGACTGTGGTCTTCACTGACTCACTCTTATTTGATGAGGCTGAGCGTTGTCAGCCTGAGTGCTCTGGGGGCCTAGCAGTACCTCCCCAGGTCTAAGCCCTCCGGGAACGCTTTCTACCTCTCCCTGCTCTGACCCACAGGCCAGGACAGGGCATTCTCTCCCTGGGAGTTCCTGCAGAGGAGGAAGCGAGGGTGGCCCCTGGTTCTCTCTCCCCATAATTCCTTCATACCCCCAGGTCTTGGAGCCCAGTCACCCCAGCGGGGTAGGGCTAGGAATGGCTGTCCATCTAGGCCAAAAGCATACCTATTATTTGGTTCGACCTTATTGTTTAATGACACAGGACTTCGGGCGTGGTCACTTAAAGCCTCAGGTTTTAGGCAAGTCTAAGTAAGGCGGAGCCTGGGAGAGCCTGATAAAGACATTTACCCTTTATTGAGTGAAAATTCTGTGCCAAATTTCATCTTTATCTGATCCTTATAACATCTTGGCCATCTTATGGATGATGAAACAAATTCAGGAGCAGTGTTCTTGACCACTAGGAGTTGGGAAAGCCAGATTTGCCTGGTCAGTGGTTCTCAAAGAACGGGCTTGGGACCAGCATCAGGTGGAACTCCTTAGAAAAGTGAATTCTTGGCTCCTCCCTCGAGCGAGCTGAGCTGGAAACTCTGCGGGTGGAGGCCAGCCACCTGGTTCTCACAAGCACTGCGGGGGACTCCGACACACCTGTATTTGCCACTCCGCCCCCGCGGAGTGACATTGCTCTTCAGGATCATCCAAAAGTCAGAAGAGAGACAAGGCAGGAAAAGGGGAGAGAGAGAAGAAAGAAGAGAAAGGCAAAGATGAGTCAGAAAGGAGGAATGGAGTCTGGTGGGTCTTTGGAAGGGGTCTAAAACTAAGAAAGCAAAGGGCTCCAAGGCCTATCTCCCTTTGCTCCTGGGTGGAGACAGGCCTCTTTGACACCTTCATTATTTTATTTAGTACCAGGCCGAACCTCACTCATGTCTTTGTGAAGACGGCTGACTATATAGTTCACCATTGCTGTGGGCAGTGTGTGAACATTCAGGAGCTTGGTGAGACATTCGGGTGGACCACAGCTCGAGTCGGGAGAAGACGCGGTACTCCCGAGTGGCTGACGTGGACACCATCTGTCCACCGGCTTTCCCTCAGCCTCCCTGAGAGGATTCCACCATGAGCCAGGGGGCTGATTTCCCTAGGTCTACTGTGGCCCAGCGCCCCTTTGCCCAGAACACCACAGAGCCATGGAAAATCCCTTGTGGGGTGACCGTACATGGCCAGACAGGAGTCAGTTAAATCTGATAAGTACAATGTGGCTCCTGCAATTTCTCCTAAACCCACACGTCCCCATGAATAACCCTGACCAAGAAGCAAAAGGAAGGAGACACCTAACTTGGCCAAGAATGTTTAGGCAATTTCCCAAAGACTCCGATTTGTGAGACCCCTCTGCAGCTGCTGCAGGGGCAAAGGGGCTAGAGTGACCTGGCCAGAGGAAGAGGGGGAATCTAAACAACAACAACAACACAACATGCAACTGCGCTCCAAGACTTAAGATTTGGGACAGGAGGAGAAGGATCTGGAAGCCCGCTTTGGCTTGGAGAACTGGCTCCCAGATCCACACCTCAAGGGGGGCAGGAGGCCTTTGGTAGAATTAGTGTGCAGTAGTGAGGGCCCCTGGCACCCCTTCTTGGGGTCCTTGGTCCTGTTTTGTGAGGCCCAGTCCCCTTCCTGGCAGGGTTTGAGGTTTCTTATTCCATGTCCACACCATAGGAGGTTCTGGAGAGATCCAGGACACCCATTCTGGATTTTACTCTTTCCTTTGGCTGTTCAGGCTTCCGTGTCCCAGCCCATCCAGAGAAGGCATGGCACATCTTAGTGAGCTCTTCTCTGCCCATCCAGGGAGAGCAGAGAGTGTTTTTCTCCTGTTTTGTTTTTTCCACAGAGATAAAGATTTTTTTTTTAAGTTCAGTTCTCTTTAGTATGGCTTCCTTTCTCCTTAGCGTGGCCCGTGGGTACCCTGGCACACCCAGGGCATCAAAGACATCTGTGCCCCGTGCTCCTCAGGTTCCTTGGGGTAGGAGGTGGAAATGCAGCTCAGTGAGTCTCCCCGTCCTCGGGGTGCCTTGCACGAGTTGTTTCTATTGGCCTTGGTGTCGTCCCAGGACAGCAGTCCATTTCGTCATTTTGTAATTAGCCTCTAAGAGCCTTGCTTTGGAGCCTTTGCTACAAGGGCTCACACTTGTTAAGCCAATCATGTTAGAGCTAATCAAGTAAAAAATACAGATCCAAAGCAGGGTGTGTAGAGTGATTTCATAAGAACACACACACAAGGATCTACATAGGTTTGTAGAAATACATACACACAGAGAGGAAAGTCTGATCCCAAAATGTTAGCTGCTGTATAGGATTATGGGAATTTTACAGAATATTCCTTTTTTTTTTTTTTTTTTGCTTATCTGTATATTTTCTCTAAGTTTTCTACAATGAACTTATTTCTATAACAAACAGAAGGGTATAAACAAAGTTCAGCTTTAAAAGAAAGACTTAAAAAGATATCTCAAACCAGTCATCCAATTGCAAAGTTCAGACTGGTCAAACTGGAAGAAGTTCTAGAAATCACATGCTCTAAAGCCTTCCTTTAGACACCAAGTGATGCACGATTTGCCAGGAGTGTCTCTTAGAACACAGATTTGTGTGTGTGTGTGTGTGTGTGTGTGTGTGTGAAAGGATAAAAAGAAGACTATCTTAGAACATTAGGTTGTCTTTGGGAGGATCACCAAGTAGAAAGAAAATGGAGCCTAAGGAAGGCCGGGGCACACCGGGCTAATGACGGGCTGCCCAACCTATGTGCCCAGCACTACTATAAATCCTCTTCATTCATTAACTAATTTAAGCCTCGCAACAACCCTAGAAGTAGGTTACTACGTTTGTCCCAATTTTACAGACCAGGAAACTGAGGCACAGAGAAGTTAAGTAACTCATCCACGTGGCAGAACCAACGCTTGAACCTAAATACTCTGGCTCCAGAGCCTGTCCCTTAGGCACTTCCGTGGCTACTTGTTCATACACCCTCAGTGTTCAATTAGCCTGAGCTGCTGCTGTTATTTTGTTAGTACGAAGGATTCACACAGGGCTGTGGAGCGGCAACAAGGCAGCTCTACAGGGACCTGTGTTTGCTGCTCCAGGGCCTGTAGACAGTGGTATTTAACAACTAACAGTGTGCGGGTGGGAGACAGGAGGTAAAAGGCCTTCATTTGTAGTGTTTTCCAGTTTCCATAGTATAAATACTCCATCATGATCGATTTCAAGCTACCAACAGGAGGTCAGTGGGTAGGAGGTGGCCAGGAATGTGCACAGTCAGCACTTGCAAGCTGGTGGGACCCAGATCCAGTTCACGGTGCCTCCAAGCTGACCGTTTCAGTGGGTGCCATCCATCCATGGTTGAGAGAACCTCACAGCAGCAGGAAGACACGGGCCCTGGTGGGCTGGGCTGAGCCGGGGCACTTTGCCTTGTCATTTGTCGATGGAACTTTCAGGCTGGGTCTGTGTGATGGCCCGGTGGTGGCTCCAATCTTGTGGGTAGCGGGGCTGGGTTCTGAGGCTGAAAGAGATCTTTATAATGATTTTAAATGGTATCCTATTAGTTGGACCCCCTTAAAAAAACGCTTAAGAGTCTACATATAATACTTGTAATAATAATGATCGCAGTAACAATTAAGCCAAACTTCTAATGTATTAAGCACAATGTTAAACAAATCTCATCATTTCATCTAATCTTCCAAAAAACCCTATGGTGTAGGCACTGTTTTTATTTCCATTTTACAGATGAGGAAACTGAGGCAGGTTTCCACAATTAATAAAAGGAGGACCTGGGATTTAAATGCAAGAGAAAGATCTGGAAGGCCTAGCAGCCACCTGTTGTTAACAGAGGTTTACCTGTGGGGAAATGCGAGTTACCTGGGCGGACTCTCAGTTTTTACTTTATATACTTATGGAAAAGTTTGACTTTTTACAATGACTAGTGTTTCCTTTTGCTATTAAAAAAAAAATAAATAAGAGAACAGGAGCCTGGCTGGCTCAGGAGGGAGAGCATGTGACTCTTGATCTTCAGGGTCTGAGTTCAAGTCCCAAGTGGGGCCTAGGGCTTACTTAAAAAATATATAATAATAATGAAAAATAGAGATCAAAATGTTGCTTCTCAAGCTGTGTCTGAGATCTGAGCTTCTTCCTCCCACCCTTTCCTTTTTCTAACTCCAGATTGAGAAGAACCAATAGAATTCTGGCCTCCTCTTGCTGTAGCAGTAACATTTTAGGATCGGTAAACGTGTGCGGCTTTGAACCTGATCAAGTCAAAGTTCGGGTGAAGGACGGAAAGGTGTGCGTGTCTGCCGAGCGGGAGAACAGGTACGACTGCCTCGGGTCGAAAAAGTACAGCTACATGAACATCTGCAAAGAGTTCAGCCTGCCGCCGTGTGTGGACGAGAAGGACGTGACGTACTCCTACGGGCTCGGCAGCTGCGTCAAGATCGAGTCTCCCTGCTACCCCTGCACCTCTCCCTGCAGCCCTTGCAGCCCCTGCGGCCCCTGCAGCCCGTGCAGCCCCTGCAGCCCCTGCGACCCTTGCAGCCCGTGCTATCCGTGCGGGAGCCGCTATTCCTGTAGGAAGACAGTTTTGTAAAGCGTAGGACCCCAGGACTTAGTGAATTTCTGCACGTACTCCAGCCAGGCAGCTCTTCCAGTGTTTCTCACGCCCCGCCCGCGGCCCGTGTTAGGCAAGTCTGTAGGAAACTGAATACATAACTGCAAGCTACCGGCTGCCGTGTGCAAGTCTTTTGCTTCAGTCCGCTGCGGGAACCCTGCCCAGTGGGTAGGCGTCGATGGTGGGGCACGAAAGATGAGCTGGGGAGGTCGGCCCTGGCCGGGCCCTACTCTGCCCCAGCTCCCGCTGAATTCCGTTGAGAGATACTTTTTGGGTGGGCATCCCGACACGGTTTTTCCAAATGATCCAGTGAAATGGCCTAGCCCCGAAACCAAACTGGTAAAGCAGACCCGGAGACTGGTTAGGTAGAACGCAAGCACTGTTAAAGCGACCGCCGCGGGGAGCCGCGCAGAGCGTGGGCCCGTGAAATGGGCTGGGGGTGAACTGGGTCAAAGATCAGAGTGCAAACGCGAGGCACTGGGGAGAAGCGTGTTCACGGACCGAGGGCAGGGTGTCCGTAGGTAGCTTTTCTTTCTCAACATACCTGATTCGAAGGATGGCCAGCTCGGGTTCAGGATGGTTTGCAACCTCCCTGTGATTTATTTCTACTCCCTGCGTTTCTCAATCCCTGAAACTTCTTGGAGGCGCAGAAGTTCAGTTCAAAGTTCATGAGTGGAAAAGGACAGCTTTCCAAAATTCTAGCGTAGCACATAATGACAGCCTAGTGCACCTGAACGTGGAGCCTCCTGGACAGGCCCATGGGCCATCCATGATTGCCAAGACAGAAGGAAGTGTAGAGGAGAAAGGAGCCCTTGGAGGGATCAGAATTAGACACGGACTCCTGCAGGGAGCACAAACCCTCATGTTTGCACAGTGCGTCATTCAGGGGTCTCAGCCGTGAGTGGGTTAAACAGTGGTTCTCAGCCTTGGCTGCACATGGGAATCACTTGGCGGAACTTTAAAAATATGGAAAAGAAAGAAGAAAGAAGGAGAGAAAGAAGGAAAGAGAGAAAAGAAGGAAGAAGGAAAGAAAAGGAAGGGGGGAAGAAAAGAAGAAAAAGGAAGAGAGAAAGAAAGGAAGGAAGAAAGGAAACAAACAAGGAATGGAGGAAGGAAGAAAAAGAAAGGAAGAAAGAAAAAGGAAGGAAGGGACAGAAAGAAAAGAAAGAAGGAAAGAAAGGAAGGGAGAAAAGAGAAAGAAAAGGAAAGAAGGAAAGAAAAGGAAGGAAGGAAGGAAAGAAAGAAAAGATAGAAGAAAGAAAAAAGAAAGAAAGATTAAAAAGAAAAAGAAAAACAAGACCTTTTTTAAAAAACAAAAAACAAACAAACAAAAAAAACCCCTGATGCTTGGGTACTGTCTCCGGAGACTGTAAGGTAGTAGATTTAAGGCATAGCCTTAGCATGAGGACTTTTAAAAGCCTCCCCAGGGAATTCAGACATGCAGCTAAGGTTAAGAAACTCTGCATGGGCTCTTAAAGCTCTCCTAGCCTTTTTTCGTTAAAAGCTTCCTTCAAGTTCAAGGTTAAAGAATATTGATGGTGATAGCAGACCTATTTTGCTTTCAATTGAGGGAGGTAATGGCTCTCTAATACAGGTGGTGAATGAAAAACATTGAACATCTCAAAAATGTATTACCCAGGAGCTAGGTATAAATAAGTATGTTTGTGTGTACCAAATTGTAGAGTTACGCTTGCAAGTGCCTTGCCATGATTTGATTTATAAATATTCTTGTTTCGAAGTCACAAATTTTTGAAAATGATTTTGAAAACATTCCACCCTGTGGAGTCCACGGAATGCCCACATGGGTCTTAAATACGTTGGAATCTCTGTCCCCCGGAAGGCGCCGGTCCAGAGTGCTCCTGGCAGCGTTCCTTCCTTCATTTTCCCACTTACCTACTCACCCTCCTGTTAGTCCAGCAATTGATCCATTCATCCAACCTGCCAGCCAGACTTAATGATCTTCAATGACCGTACTCTGCAGCAGAGATGGGGAGAAGAAAACACCCCTTTCACAAACGCCTCAAATTAAATTCAAGAAGGGGTAGTGTGGAGGGATTGGGGAAGAAGGGAATGCCAAAAACCCTGAATTTACAAAGGGCTAGGAGCAGCGCCGGGGGCCTTCCAGGTCTTGGGTGTTTCCATGGAATGCGTTGTGGACCTCACTGCCTCGCAAGGTATCTCAGGGAAGCCAGAGGCCACCCCTCAGCCCACAGCTTGGCCTGCAGTGGGTAGGTGGCCCCAGTCTGCTCACTGTGCTCACAAAGACTCAATCTAAAGGCAAATGCTGATCTGCTGAGTGTCTGCTATGGGCAAAGCACAGTGCCAGGAGCTGTTGTCACCGAGCAGTACTCGTCCAGGAGCTTCTCGTAGCAAAGGCAAGACTAACATCCGTGATGTAATTGTCAAGACACCTGGCTGTGTGGAGTCAAGAACGAACTGTACGGTGTAGATGTAAGTGCCCTCCGTTCACGGAGCATGGGTGCAGGAGGGTGAACCCCACCAGAGGCAGCAGAGCTTGGGTGTGGGTGTTGTCCACATCCCGGGGGAAAGGCAGAAAGCAGGGTGCATTCTATGAACTAACCAGGTTCCTGAGAACGAGGAAAAAGCAGATGGGAGCGAGGAGAAAGAAGAAACATTTGCTGTTCTCAGAATTGTCTTTCACGGGTCTTATGGGCCGCTGGGGCTTCAATGGTTCTGCTGTGGCCTTTAGTACCTGCAGCGCAGGGTCTGACAGAAACACTGTCCTTGATCCATCGCAGGGGGAGATGGGAAAGGGGGAGACTCGGGAGTGGGCAGAAGTGAGAAATTGACCCCGGGAGGTAACTGAAAGATGAGGGAATTTCTGGAACACGTCACTGTCCAGCGTGTTATAGTGAATGGACACGCAAAGTAATATACCACCTTCTAATACACGTGCTTGGCAATTATTATAGAACTAAGGTTGGAGATGAAGATAGTTAGGTTTCTTAGTGAACATGGAATACATTCTAGAGCCAGGGAGCTGTTTAATAGTATTCTACTTAAAAAGCTTCTTAGGGACGAGATTGAGGGGAATCCATACCCACTGGCCACCATGTGTTAAGTGTTTCCTTTTAAAACTTGTGTAAGAAAGTCCTGTGTACAATGACTGTTCTTCAGTCATTGTAATTTTATTTACAAATTGTTCACGTCCCCAGAACTAATGGAATAAGCTCCCCCAGAGGCACGCACATAACCCTATACCTTTGGAATAACTTCTGCCCGTAGTAGAATGGGGACCATCAACTATTGGAGTATCCAGAAACCCCAATTTCTCTTCCCTACACAAAAATTCCTTCTGTCTCTTTCTGTGTCTGTTTCTCTTTCTCTGTCTCCCTCTCTCCCATACAAACCCATGGGTGTCACACACTGGAAGAAGTTGGGACACTCAGATTTAGCCTTCTGGCTGAGGACATTATGCTGAAAGTTAAGGTAAAATCGTTACCCAGACCGGAAGAAACTGTGGGTCTGTAAGAAAAGTAAGAGAGGGAGGGTCTTGCTGGGTGACCCAGATGAGCTCAAGCGAAGTTTGTAGGGTGGCTGGTATGTGTCATAGCTGCCTTCTCAATAGACTGTTGGATGAGTCGCATGATTTGTGACCACGGGTAGGAGAGGAACTCAGGAGTTGCCCTCCGGGGGCACCTGCTTTTCCATGCTGACCCAGAAGCACCTCTTCCCAGTCTGGAGCTGTACAGCAAGTATTGGGGGGCTGTTTCTCGAATTATAAAACAAAAACTAAATACATTACTCCTGAGGCCACTGGATCTTGATGAATGGCTAACATTTGACAATCAAACGTTAAGTACTCTTCTCCCTAACCACTCCCAAGTTCCGGTACCACTCTTAGTCACACAGAGCTCAATACACCTGGCAGATGTAGCACCACGTGTTGAAGGCTCATAGACCTGGCTTTGGACAGGTGATAAAGCCCATGATTCCAGACCCTTGGGTGTGTTTAAGGAAATGTGCAAGTAACAGGAAGACTCCTAGAGCCAGGATGCCAGAAGGGCGTCCAGCAGTCTCTGTTCCTGAGGAAACTGGTCCACCACTTAGAACCTTTTCCAGTAGGGTCTCATGTTTCCCTTTGCACAGCAGAGAGCTCCCCCACAGGCACGGACATGACCCCGCATGGCTAGAATAACTTCTCCCCTTAGTAGAATGGGGACCACTAAGCATTGGAGTATCTGGAGTTACTAGTCCAGAAGGTTCTGGAGGAAGACACCCCTTCTCTTCAACTCAAACTCGAGCTATCCAACTGTATTTGCACACACTAATGAAAATGGTCTGAAAAGAGTCTTACCCTGTTTTGTCAATTTATTTTTTATACTCATGAATTCATAAGTAAGAAATTCAGACAGTATGCCAGGAATCTTCTGGAAGCTTCTTTGCTCACTATCTGGCACCTGGGATGGGATGACTCCAGGGTTGGGCTTAGCTGACAGGATCACCTGGTCAGTGATTTTAGATGAAAAATCTTACAGTGGTATTCAAAATGTCATTATTGGATGTGTAAACAATTGCTTTCATTGGATGCAATAATATTAAAACAGCATAATAATCAGCATTTAAAAATATTTTTACTCATGGAACATTTGACATTAATACTGCATTAAAAAATTATACAAATCCAGTCACCACCTGGGAAACTAACTGCTAGAGTCAAACACAACTAAGGTTTGTTCACTGGTTTCTTTCCCGTATGCTTGTGGTCACTAAAACCATTTAAACTGACAATGGATCAAGGCTTAGTGTTGTTCCTATAAATATAATGAATCTATATCCCAGATTTTCCAGGGCAGCCCTGGGACCGAGTCCTAGTCTGGGGATGGAAGAGTGTGGTCCATGCGTGTTGTCTGGGTGGGGGTTGGGGTCTCCTGGCCGAGGTGTTGAGGGGCTGGGACAGGTTATTCAGATAACAGCAACAGAAAGAAAAGGCACAATAGCAACAAAAGGTGTTTGAGCCAAACTGGCAGCCCTTGAAGCGGCTTCAAAGGAGGCGGGAATGCCTGAGACCAGCACGTGTCCGGGCAAAACAACCCGATGATAGAGTAGGCAACTATTTTGGAAGAGGAAGTTGGCTTTCTTGAGGCAGCAGCTTAGTCACCTTCCGGTATTATCAGGGTCCAATATTTTTAGCCTTCAGGGCCCGGCCGGGGCCTCCTGAGGTGGACCCACCTCCTAAGAAGGGGTGGGTTCTAGAAGAGTGGGCTCATCCAAGTCAGCTGTGGGAGGAGACTTCATTCCTTCTTCATGTGAACCCACACAAGGGTGTGGCCTGTGCTCAGGAGCCCGCGAGATGCAGGATGCAGAAACAGCCCACACCCAAATCTTTGCTTTTGAGAAGTTTTCAGTCCAGCAGGGGAGACACATAAAGTGGAAAGTTATAATTACAATTATAATTATTGAGGATTCCTAGTGAGACAGAACCAAGCACTGGGGGACACCCAGAGGACGGAGCCACTAGCCATGGGGTAGCTGGGGTGACTCAGGCGACCCATCAGGTGGTAGGTCTCACACAAGCCCTTTCTAAGTCCTCATTCCCTCAGTGGACAAATGAATTGCTCCTCCTGGGTTTGGATGAGCTCTTCTGAGGATCCCCCTTATCCTTTCCAGCCCCTTTCGCTTCTTTCCCTATTTTCTTCCCGTTAGGGACCTGACAGAGTCCAGGCAGGAAACTGAGACTACACTCAACTGGAGTTATTTAAAGACTTAAGTAATAAGGGATGTTGATGCCCACAGTAAGTACCAACAGAGAGAAGCTGCTTTCCACCTGACCCGCAGAGACGGGGGAAGAAATGGAGACACTGGTGTGCAGATGACATCTGGAACCCTGGACGAGGAGCTGCGTGAAGGCTGTGTCTATAGAAGGGTGCACCTGCTGCCAGAAGGACTGCCCAGCAGGTGGAGAGTGAGAGGAATAAATACCCTTCTTTCCCTTTCCTCCCAACATCCTGTTCCCTGAGAGTGCATCCCATTGGCCAAGCACAGTGGGAAGCCAGAAGCCGAGGCAGCCCTGGTGATGTGGTCTGATGAGGTTAGCCACTGAGGGCTTACAACGAAACAGAGAGGGCCTTAACATGAAACCTTAGAATTAATGGAAAATAGCCAACACTCTTTCCTTTTATCTTTCCTCCTTACCTCCTTTCCTGCTTGACAGGGCCTCCTGTCAGGCATTAAATAATCAGGGAGCAACAGGTCAGACTTGGATCTCTACTTTATGGAGCTTATTGTCTAGGTAGGAAACAAATAGAAAGCATACAACTAAAGGGATACAGGAATGGGATGGATAAGCTCAGGGAAACAATGCTGGGGTCTGGTTTTGATTCTCCAAAGTCAGCCACATAGCTTCTGGCTCCTAGAACTGCAGTGTCTGGAGAGACCCCATGACACTCTCACTTAGAGCAGGTCCTAGAAAGCCCACATGATGGACCACTCAAAATTCAGGGGCAAAACGCTTCTCAGCCCCAGCATCACTGTCTCCCAGATCCTCAATTAGCATTTCTACCCCTTTTGCTTAATCCTGTACATTCTTCCATAATATGTAACAGAAGAGAAATTCAGAAGGATGTTTTTTACTCTTGGGATGGTGGGGAACCATCAGAGCACGATGGAGTTCCCAGTGCACCGTGAAGGAAACCATCAACAAAACGACAAGGCAACCTACTAAATGAGAGAAGATACTTGCAGGTGATATATCCGATAAGGAATTAATATCCAAAACATATGAAGAACTTACACAACTTAACACCCCCTCAAAAAAAAAAACAGACAATTTAAAACTGGGCAGGGAGCCTGGGTGGCTGTGGCTCTGTTGGTAAAGCATCCAACTTCTGCTCAGGTCATGATCTCACAGCTTGTGGGTTCAAGCCCTGCATTGGGCTCTGTGCTGACAGCTCAGAGCCTGGATCCTGCTTTGGATTCTGTGTCTGCCTCTCTCCCGCTCATACTCTGTCTCTGTCTCTGTCTCTGTCTCTCCCAAAAATAAATAATAAAACATTAAGAAAATAATAAAAAAAAAACTGGGCAGAGGAACTGAACAAACATCTTCCCAAAGAAGACATGCAGGTGGCCAACAGACACATGAAAAGATGTTCACCATTGCTCATCAAGGAAATATAAATCAAAATCACAATGAGATACCACCTCACACCTGTCAGAATAGCTAGTATCAAAAAGACAAGAAATAAATGTTGGCAAAGATATGGAGAAAAGGGAAGTCTTGTGCACTGTTGGTGGGAATGCAATTGGGGCAGCCACTGTGAAAAACAGTATAGAGTTTCCCCAAAAGATTAAAAGTTGAAATACAATACGATCTAGCAACTCCACTTCTAGGTATTTACCTGAAGAAAATGAAAACACTGAATTTGAAAAGATACATGCACCCCTATGTTTATTGCAGCATTATTTACGATAGTCAAGATATAGAAGCAACCCAGTGTCCATCAATAGATGACTGGATAAAAAAGAAGATGAAGTGTATATATGTACAATGGAATATCACCCAGCCATAAAAACAAATGAGATCTTGCCATTTGCAACCACATGGATGGAACTAGAGGGTATTATGCTAAGGGAAATAAGTCAGACAAAGAAAGACAAATACCATATGATTTCACTTGCATGTGGAATCTAAAAAACAAAACAAATCAACAAACAAAAGAAAATAGAAATAGATGCATAAATACAGAAGAAAAATGTAGTTGCAAAGGGGGCGGGGGATGGGCAAAGTAGGTGAAAGGGATTGAAAGCTACAGACTTCCAGTTATAAAATAAGTAAGTCATGGGGACGGAAAGTTCAGCATAGAGAATATGGTCAACAATATTGTATTAGGTTTGTAAGGTGACAGAGGTGATAGCCCCCATGGTGAGGTATGCATTTCCTAACGCAGAAAAATGTCAAATCACTATGCCTTACACCTAAAATTGATATAACATTGCATGTCAATTGTACTTTAGTCTTTTTAAATGTGATTATAATTTGATAATGCCTCAAAAACAAACAAGCAAACGAAAGATAGGGTATCTAGTAGTCATAACAGAAAATACAGATATATTCAATTACATTTTAAAACACTGAGGCAAAGAGTGCCTCGTGGCTCAGTTGGTTAAGCGTCTGACTTTGGCTCAGGTCATGATCTCACAGTTCATGGGTTCAAGCCCCACATCGGGTTCTGTACTGACAGCTCAGAGCCTGGAGCCTGCTTCAGATGCTGTGTCTCCCTCTCTCTCTGCCCCTCCCTGGTTCGTACTCTGTCTCTCTCTGTCTCAAAAATAAATAAACATCAATAAAAATAAAAAAATAAAAAAAAATACTGAGGCAAATATCAAGTCAAAAGAAAAATAATAGGCTAGAGAAAAAATAGCTATAACTTGACAAACTATATATCATCCATAGACAAGGTGAAAAACAAAAGACAAGCAACTTCAAAATGGGCACGAAGAAGGCTTATAACAGCTTTTTTCATAATCTCCCCAAACTGGAAACATCTAAGATGTCCTTCAATAGGACATTCAATGAAGAAACAACTTGCAGTACAGCCACAGAATTGGATAGTGATCTTTTTTTAAGTATCCAGTCATAAAAAGACACGGATAAAACTTAAATACATATTTCTCAATGAATGCCTGCATACCGTATGATTCCAGTGACAGGAGACCTGGTAAAGCCAAACTAGACAGACAGTAGGAAGAGTGATTGCTGGGGGTTTGGTAGGAGAGGGATGGAGGTTGGATAAACAAAGCAGGGGACCTTCCAGAGCGGTGAAACTATTCTGTAGGATATTGTGACTATAGGTACAGGACACTATATATTTGTTAAAACCCACAGAACCTTAAAGCACAAAGAGTGAACCTGTATATACAAATTAAAAAAAATAAGTTAGGAGGTCAAGGGATACCAGGATAGAGCAGAGATTGTGACAAAATAATCTGTATTACAAATGTATTAAAACATCTTACTGAAGTAGGTGGGCGAAGGAGGTGGTGACCCAAGCAGCTCTGGAAATGAGTGGAATTATAAGACTAAAGGCAAAAAGAACCGTACATAAACCTGTACTTGTTGAAGTTGGTTCCCATCAGGGGACGGGGGTTAACAATTCTGATACAGTTATACTTGTCTGCTGGAAAGAAACATTTAAGTAAATATTGGGGGATGGCAGGAGCCAGGCTTCTCGCTGCTGGAATGGCCATTCACAAACAAGCAAGGAGAGGAGGCTGGCATGATCCATGTGGCCATGGACTAGAGTAGCAGACATAGGAATGAACTCATGTTCATATGGAAATATTTATAGATATGTATATAAACATTAGTTTCTATGGCACACATATATTTCCTTGCTTTGTCAGCTGAGAGGACGTAGGAGCATCAACACGCAGCTAGCAATGGGGATATCTTATGCTCAGGCCTTGATTTGTAATTCCATTCTCTAATAAACAAACCAGGACCCCTTGGAGAAATAGCTGATTGTAGGATATGGGAAGGAATATACAAGAGGAACCTGGAGGATCTTATCGTGCCAGAAAGCAAGGAAGTACTCATAAAAACAAAGAAACCAAAATCACATTGATGGGGGTAGGTCAAAGGGACCCGGAAGCCCACTGAGAGAGATCCCAATGGTCAAAGCCGGAACAATTGGAGCAACAAAATAGTTGCAAAAAGTAGTATTGCATTAAGCCCAAAGTATAAAGCAAATATCCGGGACGCCTGGGGGGCTCAGTCGGTTAAGCATCCGGCTTCAGCTCAGGTCATGATCTTGCGGCTCGTGGGTTCGAGCCCCGCGTCGGGCTCTGTGCTGACAGCTAGCTCAGAGCTTGGATCCTGTTTCACATTCTGTATCTCCCTCTCTCTTGACCCTTCCCTGCTCATGTGTCTCTCTCTGTCTCTCAAAAATAAATAAAAACCATTAAATAAAAAATTTTAAAGTAAATATCCATGCATCTATATGGATATGAATGAACAATTAAATAATTAAATAAGGGAGAGGAAGCAAATCTCTCCTGCAGAAGAATTCCATGTAATTTACAAAGACTCCGCCCTCAAAAGGCAGAGCATAACCCCTACTCCTTAGGTGTGAGGAGGACATAGTAACTTCCTTCCAAAGAGTACAGCATGGAAACGGCCAGCAGAACAAGAAACTGTAGTGAAGAAATCTGACAAACAGCCTCAGCCAGGTGATCAAAGTCAACACCAGCAGTGGTGAGTCACGTTGATGGTATGTGCTCCAACATCCATCTCGTCATGAGAAAAAGATCAGACAAATCTCAGCACAGGGACATTCAAAAAAAAAAAAAATGCCTGCCTAGTACTCCTCAAAATTGTCAAGGTCATCAGAAACAAGGAAAGTCTGAGAAGCTGTCAAAGTTGAGGGAAGCCTGAGGAGATCAAACAACCAACTGTAAAGTGGTATTCTGGAACAGAAAAAGTACAGTCGGTAAAAACTAAGGAAATCTGGATAAAATGTGCACTTTAATTAAAAAAAGTATTGATATCATTCATTCGTTGTAACAAATGTAACACAGTAACATAGATGTTATTAGCAGGGGGAAATGGGTTTGGACATGTTTCTCTAAATCTAAAATTCTTCTTAAATACAAAGTGCATTTTGAAATAATAAAATAGGGGCGCCTGGGTGGCTCAGTCGGTTAAGTATCTGACTTCGGCTCAGGTCATGATCTCACGGTTTGTGGATTCAAGCCCTGCGTCGGGTTCTGTGCTGGCAGCTCAGAGCCCGGAGCCTGCTTCGGATTCTGTGTCTCCCTCTCTCTCTGCCCCTCCCCCACTCACGCTCTGTTTCTCTCTGTCTCAATAATAAATAAACAAAAAATTTTTAAATAATAAAATAAATTTTAAATGATGGGCAAGAATATAAGCAGGAGATTTGTAGAAGAGAAAATGCAAGTAGTCGATAAACATGGAAAAACCCTGTGGTCTTCATGGAAATATGAATCAAAATAACAATGGCTCACACATCAAATTAGCAAAAACTATAGAGAGCAATACTATTTAACCCTGAGAGGCAGTTTTGCGGTAAAGTGGACACGTCCATTTCTTGATGGTAAACGTGTAAATTACTAAAACTTTTGGAAAATGACCTGACATTGTCCCCTAAAAATGTACTTGTATCTTTGGAGGCCATATTCTATTTTGGTGAATCTTCCATAAATAAGAGCAGTGATGCAAACAAACAAAAGGGCACATTTGGAAGCTTGGTTTGAAGGTGTGGAAATCAGAACACCATCTGAATATTTCTCCATAAGAGAATCACTGAATCAATGATAGTTGACCCAACCTGTGGAATATTTATTTGGCTACTTAAAAGAAGTGATGAGTGAGGTCCCTATGGATTGGTCTGGAGGAAGAGGAAAAAGTTGCAGATTAATGTTTATGGTCCTGGTTCTGTACCACATGACACAACGTGCAAATTTGTAGGTGTGAGGTTAGGCGTGGATGCTGCAGAGTCGTTTACCCACAGGAATTATCAGGAAAGGGTGGGCAGGGCCATCATCTTTTTCCTCGTACAGCTTTGTTCTGTAACACAGAACAAGTGTGTGTCGCTTTTTAAGAAATTTAATAAAGTTTAAATGAGGAAATTAATGGCCACGTAGTAGGCAGAGGGGATTTCTTCATCACCCAAGATACCCAGTCTTTGTTTTTTTATGTTTTTTATTTATTTTTGAGAGACAGAGATAGCACAGCAGGGGAGGGTCAGAGAGAGAGAGAGGGAGACACAGAATCTGAAGTCAGGCTCCAGGCTCTGAGTTGTCAGCACAGAGCCCAATGTGGGGCTCGAACCCATGAACCATGAGATCATGACTTGAGCCGAAGTTGGATGCTTAACCGACTGAGCCACCCAGGCGCCCCAAGATACCCAGTCTTAATCCCTGAAACCTGTGGATATGTTACTTTACATGGCAAAAAGTTTTAAGTCATATTTGCAAGTGTGAGTAGAGATTTTGAAATGGGGAGAGCATCTTGGGTTATCCAGATGACCCCAATGTCATCACAAGGGTCCCTCGAAAAAGGAGATAGGAGGGTCCCATCCCGAGTAGGACAGAGCAAAGGTTGTAGTGATGCAAGTCAAGGGGCCGCCAGCCAAGGAATGCAGGTGGCCTCCGAGAGCTGGAAAAGGCAAGGAAATGAAGTCTCCCCCAAAGTCTGCAGAGAGAACACCTTGCCTGCGGACATCTTAATTTTAGGACTTCTGACCTCCAGAATTGTAGGCAGAGAAATTTGTGGGATTTAAAAAATTTTTTTCTAACATTTTATTTATTTTTGAGAGACAGAACATGAGTAGTGGAGGAACAGAAGGAAAGGGAGCCACAGAATCCGAAGCAGGTTCCAGGCTCTGAGTTGTCAGCACAGAGCCTGATGCAGGGCTTGAACTCATGAGCTGTGAGATCACGACCTGAACTGACGTTGGACGCTTAACCGACTGAGCCACCCAGGCACCCCAAATCTGTGTTGTTTTAAACCACTGAGATTGTGGTACTTTGTTACAGCAATGATAGGAAAAAGATACAGGGTCACATTTAAGATATGATACATCATTTTTACTTTAGTATTCTGAGTTCCAAAAGGAAGATTTTTATGGGGTAAAAAAGCAGTAGCCAAAGTATCTCAGATTTCACCTGGGGTGGAGTCAGTCCCATAGGTGAGATGTATGAAGAAAGCCTTCAAAGACCATAAAGTTTGTTGAGGGATGGTAGTGGTCCTCAACACTGGCCATGCCCGAGTTTCGGATCAGCCAAGATCCAAGTCAGCCAAGGATGTTTAGAACCCGCAAGGGGGTTGTCACACAGGCTCACAAGGGGACATGTGTGAGGATGCTCACTCCAGGACTGTTGGGGCCAGAGGACAGCTGAAGGCAACACAGGTGTCCATCCCTAGGAGATGGAAAGTAAAGGGTGAGGGATACTGTGAAGAAATGAGAAGCTGGGAATATTCGTATGTCTATCAAGACAGAACCTTAAAACATAGAACTGAGAGCGAAAAGGTAAGAAACAATGACATTTATGAATGTGCATTAAAAACCCAAAGACTCAGAACATTACCCATTTACAGATGTATATGCATACTTTAGAACATACATAGAGCCCATGGGGGACCCTTAGAGAGGGTGAGAGTAGGGATCAGGGACCAAGAGGTCAAGGAAAATAAAAAGCAGACTCTTTGAATAACTTGGTGCTGGCAAAATGGTACACATGTTAGGGTCTGACCAATCCAGTTCTGCACCTGGACTCCAACATGGAAGACGAATAGATTCAGGTTAATGAGATCCAGCTCAGGCCTGGGCCCTGAAACTGGGAGATCATCTTGTGTCATCCAGGTGAGCCCAATGTAATCACAAGGGTCCCTCGAAAAAGGAAGCCATTTTTAAAAGCTCCAGAAATGATTCTGATGTGCCTCCAGGTCTAAGAACCTGAGGCTCTTGCTGAACACAGGCAGTTCTGTGAACAACCGTCTAGACAGAAGGAGGCTCTGGAGAGAAGGGGAAGCAGGAGGGGAGACACGGACGCCTAACATGGCAGCTATTGTGTTTGGATGTGGCATTATGGGAAATCCCCTGCCTGTATCTTTGACACTATTCTGAATGACATTACGTTGCTTTAATGTATTTTCAATGCCATTGACTTTTTGGTTTTTAAGTAGTTCAGAATGTCCAGGGAGAGTCAAAGGCCATGAGGAAACTCAACAGCCACTTGAGATTTTAAAGCTCAGAATGAATAGTAGCAGTCCCCAAATTCAGCAAAAATCAATGTTCAAGTGCAGTTGAAATGAGCGTTAACTCTTGAAGGTCAGAAGAAGTCTTAACAGTTATACTTAAAACATTTATCCTTTTATGTTGCATTTCACAGTTGAAATCCAGGAAGTACATTGAACTAATATTTGCTATCTAAATACATGATATTCCTTCTAATAAGGAAAGTGAGTGTACTGAATGGGGAGGACAGGTTAGTCTGAGTCCTCCAAGGAGCAGATGTGAGGTGATGAAAGGGGGAGAAATTTATTAGGGGGTGCATCAGAGAGAGAAAACTGGGAAGGAAACGGAAGAGGTGGGGGGCGCCTGGCTTCGGACCATAATGCAGGTCCGAATGGAGGAGGGGAGGGCATTCTCAGGAGAACTGACTGAGATTACCTTCTAAAGAAGGATTGGTATGGGGGCGCCTGGGTGGCTCAGTTGGTTAAGTAAGCATCTGACTTCAACTCAGGTCATGATCTCATGGTCAGGGAACTCGAGCCCCGCATCTGGCTCTGTGCTGACAGCTCAGAGCCTGGAACCTGCTTCAGATTCTGTGTCTTCCTCTCTCTTTGCTCCTCCCCTGCTCACGCTTTGTCTCTCCAAAATGAATAAACGTTAAAAAAAATTTTAAAGAAGGATTGATATGGCTGTCAGGGAGTTCCCAAGCCAGTCACCAGGCAGAGGAGGCCACGCCCCCTAACAATGGGCCCGCCCCCTAGCAATGGGAAGCAGCCTTGGGACGCATGGCCTTGGTGTGAACACGTGAACGATTTCGGATGTGGGTCACTGAGGCCGTTGGTCAGTTGCACTCCCTGCAGCTGGATGTGAGGGATGCATTCTCATGGCCACCGCTGGCATCCTCAGTTTTGTCCACAAATGATTGTGATCTAAGCCTAAAGCCTATGCTTGGATTATGGTAATGACATCATGCATGAAGTGGTGGCACCTCTTATTTAAATATTTTCTAGGACTTGCCTGAAACTTTCACTCAGCTTGTGTCTTGTGATGACAAGATTAAGGACCGTGGAAGGCAGAGGACAGAGACATGTAATAATGACAGGACACTTGCTCAATGCCAGGCCCTCCCTGGACTGGCTGCTTTGTGCACTCTCATTTGTCCTCACAACTGCTTTAGGAGACTGATGCACTGACATAATCGTTTGTGTTTGTTTCTCCCTGAATTTCACACCTGTCAGACCTTTGTGTTGCTGGATTTCGTGTTTCAGAAGAATGAGTTGCTCAAGGGGAAAGGTGGCAGGGAGAAAATACCGGGTCGTGGGTAGTAGAAAAAAGATGGGGTAAGGTCCCTGAGGTTGGTGACTTCCTTAGTAGTTAATGGACCTGGTCCCATTCTTAGAACTGTGCCCAGAGAACATAGCAGAGCTAAGGAGGACTTTGGGTGCCCCCTTTATGAATATCAGCACTGGTCATCCTGAATCAAGGATGATAGGCCTTGCCTTGTCTGGGGACGCCATGTTGGCCTCCTGCATACTCTGCAACATTAGGGGGAGGATTGGACACCAATAATGCCTGGGGATGACCTTCCACCAATTCGGCAGGGTGGAGACTTAGAAACTAAATTTAATTTAAACAAAATAAAAATGTGTGATGTTTCTGGCACACCCGTATTTATGGAGCACGAGTCGCTGCAATTTCATATCACGTGGGGGTGGGAAGTCATTTTCAGTCACTTTTCAGGGCACTCTCCTCCTAGGTTTGTACTAGGGTCCTGGGGCATACAGGGCTAAGAAGTCTCTTGTCCTGCAATCTCCGTTGTGCAGCTCTGCCCTTCTTTGGTCCGTTTATGGCTATAGAGACATCTGAGCGGTCACCCTGGTCCAGTGTCCTGCCATGAGGCAGGCTGTCCCATGGAGAGCACGTGCTCCCTCCATGCCTGCTAAGACCCGTATTTCATACTGCTTCTCAATTCTCACACCTACTACACCAGGCCTAGAGTAATGCTGCCTAGAGTAATGTAACAATCAAGTTCCATATTTTCAGTAGCTTGCTCACATAAAAGTCCAGGACAGGTTTTCTTTGGTTGAAAGATGGCTTTCAGAAACCCAGGTGCCTTTCATCCTGTGGCTCTGTAAGAACAGGAGTCTGAACCTAGCAGACGCCATGACAGGCTTTAAGTTTCCCCTCTAAACTAGGTCTAAAGGTCAGTCTCTCCAGAACTATTAGG
>PISW01012753.1:0-30492 GCA_004023785.1 Mungos mungo | reverse complement strand
CAGTTTACATTGCCACCAACAGTGTAGGAGGGTGCCCGTCTCTCCACACCCTCGCCAGCATCTATAGTCTTTTGATTTGTTCATTTTAGCGACTCTGACTGGTGTGAGGTGGTATCTCAGTGTGGTTTTGATTTGAATTTCCCTGATGATGAGTGACACTGAGCATCGTTTCATGTGCCTGTTGGCCATCTGGATGAAGAGGACTCTTTTTAATGTTAAAAAAAAAAAATGGGAAACTCTCACATGATAATAGATATTATTTCAGTATATGCAGATTGATAAAAAGTATAAAACTTATACATTATTAGGGATTAGGTAATACTTTCAGAAGAACTTACATTCTGTAATCACTACAGCATTTAATGATAGGATGTGTTCAGTGCTTTATGTGCATTCTTCCAGAAATTCATTGTCCCCCAAGGATCCATGGTCAGGAGCTACTAGTCTAGATGACTTGTTTAGAAATACATATAGGCTATCTTGCATCTTTTTATGTGTCATATGTAAAGTACAGGCCTGCCTCCTAAGGTTGCATGAAAACATTTTAAGCAGTTGGCCCATAATGCCAACTGTTACTACTAGGAATCAGTGTGACCTAATAGAGTTCAGTCTTTGGAGCCACACCAGTAAGAATGCTAACTTACCTGAACCAGGCTAACTTAACAGCAGTCTCTCTTTTCCTCAAACTACCCTGGAATGGAGACTCTGGAACCTTGGAAACACCTGTTTCCATACTTCTTGCTGACTTCAAATTGCCATTATGTCGACCCATTTCCTTTAGTTTTATGTTTTTTTGCATAGGAGTCTTCTCTCCTTGCCCCCAATTTATTAAAGTCACTTAGCAAATGTTATCCCTGTGTTCTAAAGCTATAAGCCTCATTAGAATTGCTAGTCAGCTTTTGAGCTGAATACTGATATCTGGCATCCACCGTCAGAGATTGTGATTTAACTGCCCTCGGATGTGACCTGAGCATCAGGATTTTTAAAAGCAGGTGATTATAATGTGTGGCCAACGATGAGAATTACTGTTCTAATGTGAAGCCAGGATTGGTGACAGCTGTTCTTGCCTAATTTAGTACCAGTAGCCAACGTTATAAGTATCTTAATTCCTTCATCAGTAAAGGAATTTAACAAAATGGAGTCCCTGAGCTATAAGCCACTGGAGGAGCCTCTCTCTCAGTAAGCCCTGCTTCCGCATAAGTAGCACAGTGTCAGAGGGGAGGTGGGGTGGAAAGAAAGCAAAATCCTTAAGCCTTGCTGAAGTCAGGGCACATTTCATCATCACTCCTTCTAAGAGGCAGGTTGACATAGTGAAATGGATTCACGTTTTGGCACTAGATGAATCTGGGTGTGTTTTGACTCTGTTGATTACTAGCTAAGTTAGTTGAGATTCAGAGTTTGCAGTTGCACTTTTTCCTCATCTGGAAAAAACATAGGGATTATTTAAGAAAAAAAAAATCAGACCATTCACCTTGCAAGACTGCTAGGATTGTAGACTATGTATAAAGTCCTTGGCATACTTCCTGGCTTAGTAAATAGCAGTTGCATTTGTACTGGTACTCACGCTCTGTCTCACCAACAAAGCATTAAAGCCCAGAGACTGTAGCATTAGGGGCTGTCTTAGACTCGTTTATATCTCCAATGTCAATCATAGTGCCCTACACTCAGGAAGTTATAACATTTAATGGTATAGAAAACAAAAATCTTCTTTAAAGATTCTGGTTGATTTCATAGGTAAGTAATTAAAAGAGATGTGGTCTTATAACATTTGTGCTCAGCAAGTAAATATTGCTACACATTATTTTAATGGCAATATCACTTCATTTCTGTTTAATGAGATTCTTGGTCAAAGTCATGCAGTGTCCTGCAACTCAGGGACAAAAATAACTAGCAACTGAGTGTGTAGTGAGCGGTGCTTCAGTAGTTCCAAGTGTGGTGTCAGCAAGAGAAGACAGACAGCTGTGAAGAGTAATCAGGGAAGAAATGAGAGATCGGAACAGGTTAGGATAAGATAAGCCAAAATCGAACATATAAGAGAAGTACAATTCATCGTATATTTTTTATTCCTAGCTTTTTCCTCGAAGGGCCTAGAAGCAATGAAACATTAGTAGTGATGAGTACTCCTAGTGTCCAGACTTTACGCTCTAAATACTGTTTCCCACTAAAAAGAACCAGGGCTCTTTGGAGAAACACTGATTTCAAGTCCAGTAGGAACTTGATGGCTCCTACCGGGTGGGCTGCAAGTAATTTGTACATGTGAATGTATAAAAACCTGTGAGTCAGGGTTTTCTAATGCTCAGAAAAGAGAAAGCTCCCCACACAATTGTCAGCATTAAATATTACTGTAATGTTAACTCTTTAAATATTGATAATGGGAAATAATTGCACATTCTTCCAGGAGTACCTTTTTTTTGGTTTTGTTTTGGTTTTCTTTTTGAGATAACTGAATAATTCTAGGTGTTGAGGAAATGCTCTTTATCTAAGAATGACAGCTTGGGATGCCTGGGTGGCTCAGTTGTTTGGCTCTCTGACTTTTGGTTTTAGCTCAGGTCCTGATCTCATTGTGAAATCCAGCTCTGATTCAGGCTTTGGGCTGGGTGATGAGCCTGCCTGGGGTTTTCTCTCTCTATCCTCCTCTGCCCCTTCCCTCATTGTGCTCTCACACGCTCACTTGCTCGCTCTCTCTCAAAAATAATAAAAAGAATGCTAGCAAATATTTGTAGATAATGATATAATTAGAGAACACCATTTCACCTCCTAATAAAATAACTGATATAGGCTGAAATATCTACAGATGATAAAAATAGTTAAAAGGCAGATAGAGAACTGGACATATCAGCCCACAGATTATTTGATTATTTCAACTTTGCAGTAGAAGGATTGTCTTAACCTAGTGATCTGTCTTGGCATCACAAATAGTGGGACAGTCAGACATTATGTGTTTCTTGTTAGGATGCAGGATTAGGTAAACAGCTTTACATTTGATGGGTTTTTTTTGGTGAACATTGTTTAGCCTGAATCTATTCAAGGCTTTTAGACCGACTTTTCAGTTTACAGAGGATATTGAAGTTAGAGAGTGGGCAACCTTGGCCCTCAGGCCAAACCTGCTCAGGCCTATTTTTGGATAGCCCTTGAGCTAAGAATGGTTTTACATCTTTAAGTGATCACAACAACAACAACAACAGATCCAAAACAAAAAAAGAGTATGTGACAGAGAATATGTGGCCCACAAAGCCTAAAATACTTACTTTACTGGATCTTTAAAGAAAATGTAAGGAACCTTTCATTCTAGGTTAAAGGAACAAGTTAATTGACTTTATAAGAAAGCATCAGACAAATACGGAAAGTGAGCATCCTACAGGAAAACTGGCTGGGTCTATTCATTTTTGTAGAAAAACTAAAGAGACATGGGGTGGGAATTTATTCAAAATTAAAAGAGATTTAAGAGACATAAAAGCCGAATGAAATGTGTGGATTCTAATTTGAACAAATTAGCTTTAAGAGAAATATTGGTAACTTCCATTTCCGGCTGAGCTGGAGTAACAGGAGCAAGATTTACCTGCTGCTTAAAACAACAAATTGGGGCACCTGGCCAGCTCAGTTGGTAGAGCACGTGACTCTTGATCTCAGGGTTATGAGTTCAAACCCCATATTGAGCATAGAGCCTGCTTAAACAAACGAACAAATACAGACAAGCTGTGTGAAACAATAGTTTTCAAGACACTGGGCATCAGGAAACAAAAGACACTGATCCCTGAGATGGCAAGTGAAAGGAGCAAACCCAACAATTGCCCCATTCTGCCTCGAGTCTCCAGGCTCTGGCGTCTGAAGCAGAGCCCAGGAGACTCCCTGAGTTGACATGGAGTTGTGAGTCTGGGGAGACCAGTGCAACATAGGACAGAGTACCAGAATGAAGAGAGATGCACAGAACCACAGAGATCTGCAGAACGTCTCCCTTAAGAATCAGAAGAGACTGATCAACATAAGCATGTGAGCAAACTACTCAAAACTGGGGGTTCAAAGAGATAAGGGGGCACCTAGGTGGCTCAGTTAGTTGAGCATCCAGCTTCGATGTAGGTCATGATCTTTTGGTTCGTGAATTTGAGCCCCACATTGGCTCTGTGCCGGTAGCTCAGAGTCTACAGACTGCTTTAGTCTGTGTCTCCCTCTTTCTCTGCTCCTCCCCCACTCAGTCTGTGTCTCTTTCTCTCTCAAAAATAAATTTAAAAAGAAGAGATTAGAAGGAATGGTGTCCAGTGCTCACACAGTGGTAGCAGCAGGCACTATTACTGTTACTACCAGCCAAATGGGAGAATTGCACTAGGCATTGGGTAGAGAACTTGGGAACATCTTATGTTAACAGTAAGAACTAATACTCCAATAATGAAGCAACAGAAAGAGATATCAAGGAATTGATCCCATATGGTGTTTTCTAGTAAATTCTGTAAAATACTTTGGCTTGATTTGTGACTTTTTTTGGTAAGAAATTGTGTCTAATGTATTGCATTTGTACTTAAGTCATTCCATCTTTCACTCAGAATGAATGTGAAAAGTGACTGTTCACAGACCTCAGTGATGTGAGCACTGTTGCTCGGGAGGGACAGATTGCTAATATGCAGAAGGGATGGCTGATATTTCTTCTCATGATGCATGTTTCTGAGTGTTAATGATTAGTCAGGTGCTAGAATTGATAAATGTGCACAGGGTCCTTTTGCAATGAAACTGGTTATGACTTGAAGAAAAAGAACAATGGTTTTTTTTAGTTTTGGTACTATTGCACCAAAAACCGTAAAATACCGAGGAATAAACCTAACCAAAGAGGTAATGCTGAAAGCTATAGAAAGCTTATGAAGGAAATTGAAGAAGACACAAACAGAAAACATTCCATGCTCATGGATTGGAAGAACAAATATTGTAAAAATGTCAGTACTGCCCAAAGCAAACTACACATTCAGTGCAATCCCTATCAAAATAACACCAGCATTCCTCACAGATCTAGAACAAAACAATCCTAGAATTTGTATGGAACCACAAAAGACCCTAAATAACCAAAGTAATGTTAAAAAAGAAAATCAAAGCTGGAGGCATCACAATCCTGGACTATAACCTGTATTACAAAGCTGAAATCATCAAGCCAGTATGGTATTGGCATAAAAACAGACACACGGATCAACAGAATAGAATAGAGAACCCAGAAATGGATCCACAAATATATGGCCAACTAATCTTCAACAAAGTGGGAAAAAGTAGCCAGCGGGGAAAAAAGATAGTCCCTTTAGCAAATGGTTCTGGGAGAACTAGACAGCAACATGCAGAAGAATAAACTGGACCACTTTCTTATACCATACACAAAAATAAATTCAAAATGAAGAAAGCCCAAAATTCGAAACAGGAAACCATCAAAATCCTAGAGGAGAAAATAGGCAATCAACCTCTGTGACCTAGGCCACAGCAACTTCTTACTTGACTTGTCTCTGGAGGCAAGGGGGAAAAAAAGCAAAACTATTGGGACCTCATCAGAGAAAAGCTTCTGCACAGCAAAGGAAACAGTCAACAAAACTAAAAGGCAACTGACAGAATGGAAGAAGATATTTGCAAATGACTTATCAGATAAAGCATTATTATCCAAAATCTATAGAGAACTTACCAAACTCAATACCCAAAAAGCAAATAATCCAGTAAAGAAAAAGGGAGAAGACATGAATAGGCACTTTTCCAAAGAAGACATCCAGATGGCAAACAGACACATGAAAAGATGCTCAACATCACTTATCAGGAAAATACAAGTCAAAACCACAATGAGATACCACCTCACACTGGTCAGAGTGGCTAAAATTAATAACTCAGGGAACAACAGATGTTCGTGAGGATGTGGAAAAAAGGGAAACCTTTTTGTACTGTTGGTGGGAATGCAAACTGGTACAGCTACTCTAGAAAATAGTATGGAGGTTCCTCAAAAAATTACAAGTAGAACTACCCTATGCAATTGCACTACTAGGAATTTGTCCAAAGGATATTGGAATGCTGATTGAAAGGGGCACATGCACCCCAATGTTTATAGCAGTGCTATCAACAACAGTCAAATTATGGAAAGAGCCCACATGTCCATCAACTGATGAATGGATTAAGAAGATATGGGGGGGGTGTGTTCACACACATATATACACAATGAAATACTACTCAGCAATGAAAAAGAATGAAATCTTGCCATTCCCAACAATGTAGATGGAACTGCTGGAGGGGTATTATGCTAAGTGAAATAAGTCAGTCAGAGAAAGATACCATACAATTTCACTTGTGGAATTTGAGAAACTCAGCAGATGAATATAGAGGAAGGAGAAATAAGATCAAAACAGAGAGGAAAGCAAACCATAAGAAACTCTTAAATACAGAAAACCACCTGAGGGTTGCTGGAGGCAGGAATGTGGGAGGTGGTTAAATGGGTGACGGGCATTAAGGAGGGCACTTGCTGGGCTGAGCACTCTGTGTCCTATGTAAGAGATGAATCACAGGGTACTATTGCTGAAATCAAGGTTACACTGTATGTTAACTAACTTGAATTTAAATTAAAAAAAAAAAGTCTTAAAAAACAAAAGAGTAGGGAATAATTAGTTCTAGATTGAGTACTGCCCTGGACTTGGCTAACAAATCTTAAAAGCAAGATTCAGAAGGCTCAAACTATGTCCACGTAACTTAACTGCATACCAAAGCAAAGGTCAAAAAGAGTTATAGGAATACAAGAATATCCAACACCTTTATAAGGTAAAGTTTATAATGTTGGGTATCTAATAAAAGGTTATCAGGCATGCAAAGAAGCGAGAAAAGAAAATTCATAATAAAGAGAATAATCAGTCAATTGAAACTCATTTAAAGTTGACACAGATATTAGAATTAGAGAAGAATATTGGGAGTTATTATAACTTGTACTCTGTATGTTCAAAAGTTATGTAGACACATGAGAAGTATAAAACACCTAAATAGAACTTCTAGACATGAAAACTACAATGTCTGAGATGAAGAATACACTAGATAGGATTAATGGCAGATTAGATATTGCAGAAGAAAAAAATAGGGAATTTGAAGGCAAAGCAATAGAAATTATCCACAATAAAATGCAGAAAGAAAGAAAACAGTATCAATGAGCTCTTAGGACACTTATAAGTGGCCTAGTATATGCATAATTAGAATTCCTTAAAGGAGAGTACAGAAAAAATGTTTGAAGAAATAATGGCTGAAAATTATCCAAACTTGATGAAAACTAAAAACCTACAGATCTAAGAAGCTCAGTGAACTCCAAACACAAGAAACATGAAGAAAACTATACTTTCATTTATTAGCTTACTGTGTTTCAGCTCCAGATGCTTCCTTCAGTATTATGCTCTGAGATAAAGGAATTCTTTTAAGCCTTTCTTCTTTAAAGTGAGTGCATGGTGTTACGCTTTCTCTTACCACAGGGCACTTGTGCTGGAAGGACATTATAGGAGGAAAAAAGCTCTCTTGTTTCTGGTGCAGGCCCAGGGTTGGAGGGGAGTGGGTGTGAGGACATCCGGTGGAGCCTACCCCAGAACATGGTCTCTCTGCAGTGTCTGCACCCCTGCCCTTTCTTCAGTGTTCTCAGCATATAAACTAGAACTTCCCTATGCTCGGAAGGCTTCCGGCCCCCACTGAAATTCAGATCCCCCACTGCATGCCATTGCTTGCTGATTACCTGCTTCCTATTTACTCCAGAGGGAACCTTACTGTTTGCCCAGGAACTCCAGACTACTTGAGGCCTGGCCAACCCAGCACACTTCTCTGCTATCTAGGGGGCTAATTCATACCATCTTCCAGTGAGATCTGAGCCCTTTCAGCTTTGTCCTTTATGGGGAAGTACTCTCCATAAGCTGTGGGTACTACATAGGGTTTTCTTCTTTCTTTTAGTTACTCTTTTGTTATTGTTAATAATCCTTTATCTAAAGTTTCTCCTCTTAATCTACTGTCATTTCTGTCTCCTGACTTGACCCACTGCTACGTACACCAAGACACATAATAATCAAACTGCTCAAAACCAGTGATAAAGAGAAAATCTTAAAAGCAGCCAGAGGAAAAGGCACTAAAGAGGAACAAAGATATGAATGATCTCAGGTTTCTCATCAAAAATAATGCAAATGAGAATATAATGGAGCAACATTTTTAAAGTTCTGAAGAATATGTCAACCTAGATTCTATACCCAATAAAAATATATTTCAAAAGCGAAACTGAAATAAAGAAAATTCTCAGACATAAAAAAGCTGAAATAATTCATCAGACCCACACTAGGAAAAATGTTATAAGAAGTTATTTGGGCAAAAGGAAAATGATATCTTTTGGAAATCTATACAAAGGAATGATGAACACTAGAAATGGTAATTATATGGATGAATGTTTTTTCTTATTATATAAATCTCTTTAAAAGAAAACTGACTCTTTAAACAAAACATAATGACATTGTATTATGGAGTTTATAAAATATGTAAAAATGAAATGCATGGCAAAAATCGCCTAAAGGCCAGAAGGGAAGAAATATGCTACTGTAAAATTCTTATACTATGTGTGAAGAGATATGATATCACTTGAGGATAGATTGTGATTTGTTAAAGATAAATATGATACACCTTAAAGCAACCACTTAAATTACAAAGACTTATAGCTATAAGCCAACAAAGAAGACAAAATGGAATCATAAGAATACTTCATTAGTTTTTTAAAGGCAGAAAAAGAGAATGAACAAGTGGCTTAAACAGAAAACAAATACAAACTGGAGCATACCAGAAAAATCACATTAAGTGTAAATGGTGAAAACATCAGTTAAAAAGCGGAGACCAATCGCTTCTCGGCCTTTTGGCTAAGATCAAGTGTAAAAAGCAGAGACCATTTGGATTAAAAAGAGAGTAAGAGGTTAAAAATTAAAGGAAGAAAACTTATGTTAACACTTGTAGAAAAAAAAAACTTGTAGTAGTTAACATTATTTAATATCAAATAAAATACATTTCAGAACAAAGAGTATTATCGGCAATAGAGAAGGTAATTTCATAATGATGACAAAGTCGATCAAGAGGGCATAGTGATCCTAAATGTTTTTGCCTTGAATAACAGTTTTAAAATACTTGAAACCAAAAGGGGTGCCTGGGTGGTTCAGTTTGTTGAGTGTCCAATGTCCAACTTTTGATTTTGGCTCAGGTCATGATCTCACCGAAGTGAGATTAAGCCCTACATTGGCATCCGTTCAGGGTGTGGAGCCTGCTTAGGATTCTCTTTCTCTTTCCCTCTGTCCTTCTCCCACTTGTATGTGCAGTCTCTCTCAAAATGAAATAAAAAAATAAAATATATGAAACAAAAACTGGTAGTACTACAACAAGCAAAACTAAATTCACAACTTAATACAGCTCTCTCAAATGATAGAACAAGTAAACAAAGTAAGCAAGGATATAGAAGATTTGAACTAACCACCAAGTAACCTAATTGGAACTAGACCTGGTGGGATACTCCACCTAACAATAGCAGAATCCACATTGTTTTGTTAATTGTTTAATGTTTGTTTATTTTTGAGAGGGACAGAGTGTGAGTGGGGGAAGGGCAGAGAGAGAGGGAGACACAGAATCCAAAGCAGGCTGCAGGCTCTGAGCTGTCAGCACAGAGCCCGAAGTGGAGCTCAAGAACCCAAGAGATCATGACCTGAGCTGAAGTCAGATATTTAACCTACTAAGCCATCACGTGCCCTGAATGCATAATATAAGTGTACATCCTACCAAGATAAACCTTACTATGGGCCATTAAAAAAATGTCTCAATAAATTTAAAAGGATTCGAGTCCTACAAGCTGTGTTCTGTGACCATGATGGAATTAAATTGGAAAACAGTAATGGAAATATCTCTGGAAAATCCAAAACATTTGGAAAGTAAATAATAATACATCTGAATAACCCATGGATAAAGGATAAATCAAAATGGAAATCAGAAAGTTTTTGGAACTGGATGAGAATGAAAACATGACATATAATTGGTGGAATGTCACTCAAGCAGTACTTGGACAGATATTCCCTGACTTATGACAATTCAATTCATGATTGAAAAACCTAATGAGGGTGCAAAAGCAATATACTTTTAGTAGAAACATATACTTTGAACTTTGAAAGTTGGTATTTTCCCAGGCTAGTGATCTATGTTACAATATTGTCGTGTTACTGGGTAATGGAAGCAAGCTACAACTCCCAGTCAGCCACGTGATTATGAGGGCAAACAACCAATATATGTACAACCATTCTGTACACATATAACCACTGCAGCCATTCTCTTTTTCACTTTAAGTACAGTATTCAAAAAAATTACATGAGATATTCAACACCTTATTGTAAAATAAATTTTATATTAGATGATTCTGCCCAACTGTAGGCTCACTGTTCTGAGCATATTTAAAGTAGGCTAAGCTAAGCTATGGTGTTTGGTAGGCTCAGTGTATTAAATGCATTTTCAATATTTCCAACTTACAGTGGGTTTATTGGGACATAACCCCACAATAAATTGAGGAAGATCTATATTAGAAAAGGAAAAAAGGTTTAAATCATTGACCTCAGCTTCCACCCTAAGAAACTAGAAGAATGAGTGTACCTTGGGGCACCTGGGTGGCTCAGTTGGCTAAGCATCCAACTCTTGATTTTGGTTCAGCTCATGATCTCACAGTTCTTGAGTCTGAGCCCTGTGTTGAGCTCCGAATGCTGACAGTGCAGAGCCTGCATGGGAATGTCTCTCTCCCCTTCTCTCTGCCCCTCCACTGCTCATGCTGCTCTCTCTCTTTCTCAAATAAACTTAAAAAAAAAATAGAAGAACGAAACTGAAGTAAGCAGAAGAAAGGAAATACAGATTAAAGCAGAAATCAGTGAAATAGAAAACAAAACAGCAGATAAAATCCGCAAAACCCAATGCTAGTTCTTTGGAGAGATCAATGAAATTGATAAACCTCTAGGTACACCTGGGTGGCTCAGGTGGTTAAGTGTTGGACTCTTGATTTCAGCTCAGATCATGATCTCACAGTTAGGAGATTGAGCCCCATGTCAGGCTCTGCACTGAGTGTGGAGCCTGCTTGGGATTCTCTCTCTCCTTCTCTCTCTGCCCCTCCCCCACTCATGCTTGTGCTCTTTCTCTTTCCAAAGATGTAAATAAACATTTTTTTAAAAAACTGACAAAACTCTAGCTAGACTTAGAAAACACCTACCAGCAATGTCAGGAATGAGAAAGACATCCTCATCACTACAGAGTCTAGAGATGATAAAAGGAATACAAAGAATATTATTATAAGCAACTTCATGCCAATACATTTGGCAACTTACGTGAAATGGAAAAATTCCTTGAGAGACAAACTATTAAATCTCATTCAAGAAGAAGCCGTCTTGAGGTACCTGCCTTGTATAGTCAGAAGAGCACGCAACTCTTTGTCTTGGGGTTATGGGTTTAAGCCCCATATTGGGTGCAGAGATTACTTACATAAATATTTTTTAAAAAGGAGAAAAAGAAGTAGTCTTAACTCTATACCTATTACAGAAACTGAAGTTACAGTTTAACTTTTCCCCAAAGGAAAGTCCATCACCATACATTTAAGGAAGAAATAATACCAGCTCTACACAAATTCTTCCAACAACGTGAAGATAAGGTCATATCCCCAACTCATTCTATGAGACCAGCATGACCCTGATACCAAAACCGGACAGACATTACAGGAAGACCAATATCCCTCACGAACATAAATGCAGAGATCTTAAACAATATTTTAGCTAGTTGAAACCAACAATATATTAAAAGGATAAAAGCCAGGAACAATTGAGATTTGTTCCAAGAATTACAAAGCACTGAAAAAAATCTAACATCCAGCCCTGATGAAAACTCTCAACAGACTAGGAACAGATGAGAACTATTTAAACCTGATAAGAGACATTTGCAAAAAAACAAAACAAAAACAAAAGCAAAAACCTAACAGCTAACGTTATACTTAAATGGTGAAAGACCTCTGAGGTCAGGGATGAGATGAAGATGTCTGTTCTCACTGCTTCTGTTTAGCGTCCTCCTGGAGGTTCAAGCCAGTACAGTCAGGAAAGGAAAAATGTACAAGGCATCCAGAAAAGGAAGAAATTGTTTTTTTCACAGATAAAATGATTGTCTATGTAAAAACTATGATATAACTACAGAAAAGCTACTGGTAACTAAGAAGTTATTTTAGGAAGATTCAAGATGAATATCCAAATAGTAATTATATTTGCATACTAACAGTAACAATCAGAAATTGAATTTCTAAAATGTTACCAAACAGTAGCATCCAAAAATGTGAAATAACCTAGGTAATTTGATGAAGGACCTGTATATCAAAAAGTACCAAACACTGATGAGTGAGCTTAACTAAATTAGTGGTGATATATGCCTTGTTCATACGGCTTCAGAATATTTTACAGGGAAAAAAGAAGGGCAAAAACAGAAGATAGATCAGTGTAAAGCACCTCTAACAAGGAAATAGACTAATAGCAGAGGCGAAGGGCTACTTCCCCTCAGAGGACTTTTATGCATTCTTGTAAAAGCGCGGAGTGGTCACCAGCGGGGCTTTCCAGCGCTTCTGTTGGAGTCAGGTGTGAGAAGGCCGGTCCTCTCCAAGGTCACTAGGCCTTCTTGCCCCTCTGCTTTCCTGCTTTTCTTGCTCTCTACGGAGGTGCTCATTAGTATGAGATCTCTGTGCTATGACCTGCCAGAGACTTGGGGCTACAAAAAGTTTTCTTCCCCACTTCCAACTGGCTTAGAGTTGGTATTAAACTGTAGTGGGAATTCCTTGAGGAAATTGGGATCATATAAAGAATAGGAATTATTGGCTGTTTCAGTGCTTGAAATGAGCTGAGAATGATGGATCACATCCCTTTGAAATAAAGGTTGAATTTCATCCTGTTCCACTTGAGGTAGCACTTCACCTTGAAATTGCTTAGTAATAAAATTCTCGTGCTTCAAAGTTTGGTCTGTTTTTGTGTTTTCTAACTGAAACTCACAAATTGTATTCTCAGTTTCTTTGTCTATAAAATGGGATAATAATATCTGAGTTATGTGTCATTGCTATTTTGCAGATAAGAAAACTGAGACCCGGAGAGTTGGTCAGCTAGATCCTCTGCACGGACTTTCCTGTTACCACTTTTTATGTTCAGTCATGGCTGTTTTTCCTCAGACTTCTTTGAGATCTTTAAAAATCTAATTTGTACTCCCCAGGTGTTGTTGAAAATATGACTTTGCTTGTAGAACAGTTTATGCCCCAGAATTTTCTCTTGGGTGTAGTGTAATAAGAATCCAAAATATCTTTGGTCCCCATAGGACTAGTTTAGCTATTTTCATCCAAGACAAGGGCTAACATCTCTTAACACCACTATTCCTAATTAACAGATGTGTTTACTCTAAATTTGCAATTATAATACAAGATAGGCAAACAGTAAGAAGATTCAGAAGTACTAAAATGTTGATTGTCATGTTTGTAAATGGGTGTTTTTAAGACAAAGTTTTAATCATGGCAGTGGCCGGTATTAATCTCACTCTGCCTTACCTTATCCCTAAACTGTTAACTCAGAATTCATCCAGGAAATTGGCTATTTTGGAAGGCTATCTGTTAAATGGCTTTGTTTTTCTCTTAATATGTGATCACCCGGTCATGACTGTTAATTTAGTCAAGGCTCTGGAATTGGAATGTAGCTCTAACATTATCTGAAACTACAGGCTTTATTAGGAATACCACTTTGGTAATCTCTCCCAGTCTCATTCTTACTAGAGTTTTAATTACTAAGAAAACTTCTCTAATTCTGGATTTTGCTCTCTTCCTTCCGAGTCTTCCGTTTCATTGGCTTTACCAAATGTTTCCAAAGGTCCGTTGTGAGTCACCGGCTTGAGAACTGGTTTCCCCCAAAATGATGAATATTGAAAATAAGAAAATGTGTTGTTTTATGAAACAGGCAGCAATGGGACAGGACTGGCCAAGAGCCTAGCTATTTAGGCAGCGTTTGCAGATTCCATAGAAATAGGTAAGCAAGGTGTCAAGTCAGAGGGCTAACTTAGAAAAAAAAGCAGCCTGTCTTAAAAAAAAAAAAAAGGATAGCTCAGGTGGTCTTGATCAAGGAAGCCAGAGAGGAGGCTCTCAGGCTCTAGTAAAGCCTGTTGAGAAAAGGTAGGCCCTGATCTGAGAATGGGGGTGTTAGAACCGTGGCTAATTTAAAAAAATTTTTAATGTTTATTTACCTTTTTTTTACATTTATTTATTTTTGAGAGAGTGAGACAACATGAGTGGGGGAAGGGCAGAGAGAGAAGGGGACACAGAATCTGAAGCAGGCTTCAGGCTCTGAGCACGTGTTCAGCACAGAGGCCAACGTGGGGCTCAAACCCACCAACTGCGAGATCTGCCTCACAAACTGTGAACTCAAACGCACAAACTGTGAGGGGGAGACACAGAATCCAAAGCAGGCTCTAGGCTCTTAGCTGTCAGCACAGAGCCTGAAGGCAGGACTTGAATTCACAGACCTCGAGATTATGACCTGAGCTGAAGTCGGGCGGTTGACCACCTGAGCCACCCAGGCACCAGAGCCATGGCTGTGAAAGCTTGTGATCAGAGGCCCCGAGTGGATCTGCTCTAAGGCATACAGAGCAGGCATGCTAAGATCACAACAGGGATGGAACAGAGTGTACTGTGCAACCCCCAGGGCAGCATTCTCTGTGCCCTGAATTGCATAACTATAATTTTACTCAAAGGTTAGGAGCATTTTTCCTCTTAATAGGTAGGACAAAGTTTGCTCAGCTTCATTCTATAAAACAGGGTCTCTGATTTGTCATTATTGTAATTGAGTGGTGGTTTTTGGGTTTTTTGTTTGTTTGTTTGTTTTTTGGTTTGGTTTTTAATTTGGTTGCCATCAGTGGAACCCTGAATCGAAATGTAAATCTGTTTCGAATTTTCCAATGTTTATAGCAGCTTTCCCCAGTGTGCCATTATAGCATCAATACCAAGAAATGTATCTTGGAATAAACATGATTCCATGGTCAAAAAAGTCCAGGAAACATTTAATATTATATCCCTCTCTTGGGAGATTTGCAGTGTATATTAGTGAACTAAAAGTTTTTGTGAGTCTTGTAGGAAAGAAATCTCTTTGATCCATTGTCTCCCAAACATTTTTGACATTGGAATTTTGTGTTTTGTCACTAGTATCTATTAACCTTCTTTTGGACTAATACTTATTCAACACTTGGGAAACATAACATACTCTTGGAAGTAATTGCTTTATGCCAATTGGATAGAGATTGAAACGAGTAGAGGAGATCTAGATGATCATAAATGTAGCCCCAAGATTTAGAGAAAATTTCAAGCTCTCATTCAGGGAGTAGATAAAACCCAAGAAAGGATAAGTAATGGTGATCTGCTTTATTTTCCTGATGGCGGTGAGTGTATTTTGGAAAGTGGGACAGGCGTGGGTCACTTAGTCCTAACAGGATGATAAGAATGCCTCACATTTGTATTGTGCTTTAAGGCCTGGGGCATGCCTGGGTGGCACAGTTGGGTAAGCATCTGATTCTTGATTTTGGCTCAGGTCATGATCCGCATCATGGGAGCAAGCCCCCACATCAGGCTCCGTGCCAAGCAAGGAGTCTGCTTAAGATTCGGTCCCTCTGCCCCTCTCGCCACCTTGCGCTCTCTTTAAAACAAAATTTAAAAAAAAAAAAGACTTTACCAAAACTTACATTTCTATAATCAGAACCCTGTGAGGTAGAAAGGCAAATATTGTCCCCATTTTTACAAAAGAGGAATTTCAAATAAGGAGGGACTGGGTGGCTCAGTCGGTTGAACATCCAAGTCTTGATTTCGGCTCAAGACATGATCTCTCATGAATTCAAGCCCTGTGTTATGCTCTGTGCTGACAACGAGGAGTCTGCTTGGGATTCTGTCTCTCCCCCTCTCTCTGTTTCTCTCTTTCTCTCTCTCAAAATAAAAATAGACTTAAAATTTTTTTTTAATTAAGACTTGCCCAACATCACATGACAGGCTACTATGTAGTAAAGCTAGTAGGTCTAGTACTCTGAGTTCTTTCATCTCCACATCCCTGGTCTGTGCCCACATTAACAAAGTAATTGTCCACATCTGTGCTAGTGAGTGCTACTTTTATAGAAGGGTGCACTTTCTCTTATTTATTTTTTTCCCTTAAGTAGTTCTAATTGCATTTCTACCCCTGGATTCTTTTGGACTTTGCTTACGCCCCATGGCATCTGAGTGATGAGCACAGTCTGGGCATAACAAATACCCAGGTCATTTCTACACAGACAAAAAGCCAGAGGATCAAAAACTCTGGACTTGAGCAAATTTCAGATTTCTCCTATAGAACATGCTTTCAGAAATGAATTTAAAACCTAGTGGGCTTAGCCTTTTCTGTTTTTTGTTTTCATAAGTTTAATAAACATTTATTGAGAACTGACTACTAGCTATAGGCAAGGCATTAAGCTGTATGTATTTTTCGCCAACACTTCATCATTCTAAAACAGATGAGGCTTTATCTTTTAGAGCAGTTTAAGATTCAAAGCAAAATTGGAGAGAAGATAAGGAGATTCTCCATATACCTTCTATCCCACAACTAAAAATACAAATATGCAGAAAGTTGAAAGAATTGGTCAGTAAAAACTATATATCCAACACCTAGATTTTATATTTACTTTATTACTACTTTTAATCACATCTCTATCCATCTTTCTATCACTCCATCTTATTTTCTGATGCACTGCAAAGTAAGTTGGACACATTAGTATACTTTATTCCTTAATACTTCAGGATGTATATCATTAACTAGAGTTCAACATTTGTTTACAGTTCCTTTTGTGTTTTGTGTAACCTTTTGTGCGCCAGGCACATGAGGTGCTTCTCAAATATCTAGTGAATGTGTAAAGGACTCAACTAGATCAAAACACAAAGAAGAGGAAAAGAGGCTGGAGGCTGCACATCTCCAAAAGTGGTAGAACCCTACCCAGTTCAACAAGGCCATATTATGTCTGCTCTCTTGACCATCTCAAAGTAAAACTCCTTGTACCATATCTTCTCTTCACCCCAGTGCATGGATACAGGGCCCCCACACATACCTGTGCTAGAACATTCCATTCTCAGAGGCAAAACATCCCATTCTCAGAAGCCAGAAGGAGGGAATCTTTTAGGAAAATGAAGCCAGAATAAATCAGTTTTCATCTATTGGTGTAGGGCTTTTGGGTCATGAGCAATGACAGAAATGCAGAGCAGCTGACTAGAATTTAAAAGGAGGGGAGTTTTTGGCCTAAGTGTCTCATGGCCTAGCCCAGCTGTGCTCCATGCAGCCCAGTCACTTTTAGGCTGGCTGATGGGTTAAAAAGGTAGCAGTTCCTGCCTATCCAAATTCTGCCCATTTCTCCAGGACCAGGTGATCTTTCATCACCCCCACAAAGCACAGTGATTGCTTCATTTTCTGAATTCATTACTGTTTACTGGCACTTAGTATTCACTGCCTTGGAGATTTTAAGTTATTTTTTAACCTTTTATTGTTACAAAAGCAGTACATGTGCCTTGAAGAAAGTTAGAAAATAGAGAAAAGTAAAATAATTAAAACACTACATTTTCACCTTCCAGAAATGACCATTGAAACAGTTTAGTGCAGGGTGACCTGGGTGACTCAGTTAAGCATCAGATTCTTGATTTTGGCTCAGGTCATGATTTCGTGGTTTGTGGGATCAAGCTCTGCATCAGGCTCTGTCCTGGTGGCACAGAGCCTACTTGGGATTCTCTCTCTCCCTTTCTGTCTTCCCTTCCCCTGCTTCTCGCTCGCTCTCTCAAAATAAACATTAAAAAAATAGAAACAATTTAGTGCAAATCTTTAAAGGCCTTTTCCTAGACATACGTAAATACAACTATAATTTTTAAACATAAATCCTGTCATATGCTGCACATACTTTTTTGTAACCTGCTTTTTAAATCCATGATCTCTACCTTTCCACTCCAGTACCTTTTCATTATTCTAATCTAAATCCATATTCAGATTTCCCCAGTTGACCTCAAAAGATGTCCTTTACACTTTGTTTGCGTATCAGTGTTCAGTCCAGACCGTGCATTATTTCTCTTGCATTATGTCTGGTCCCTCAAGTGTTATTTATTTTAGTACAATTACTCTTTCCTATTGACATGGAGAAACTGGGTCGATTGCCCTGGAGTAAGTTCCAGCTTCTGAATTTATCTGGTTGCTTCCTCATAGTGACATTTAGTTCACTTTTCTCTTCCCTGACATTTCCTATAACTGGAGGATATATATTAAAAGCTTAATGGATTCAAGTTAAACATTTTGGTAGAAGATGTGCACTTACAATGCATTACGTCAAGTGTGTTATAACATAGCTGGTTCTCTTTCCAGCGGTGAGATGGACATTGACTGAAACTTGGACTATGGCAGTGATGTGAGGTTGATTCTCCATTGTCTGGTTATGTTTTCTCCCTTTTGTCAAGAAAAGTAATCTATGCATTTTTCATGCATTGATTCTTCTCCCAACACCATCAAATACTGGAACACAGTTTCTTGTCCTTTGTGGTCATTGAGCATCTTGATAAAAATAGTGTGTCACCAACTAAATTTTCACATGTAACTTTCCTCATGGTTTTGGTCCATAAAACTTAACTGTTCTGATTTCAAACAATGAGCCAGTATTAGCTGCAGATTAATAGAAATTATATTTTATCTCTAATAATGAAATTAGGAAGCCTTCAAATAAAATGGGTAAGATCTGCCATCTGTAGAAATAACAAAGAATTGTCTTTTTTTTTTTTTTTAACATTTATTTATTTTTGAGAGACAGAGCACAACCAGGGGAGGGGCAGAGAGAGAGGGAGACACAGACTCCAAAGCAGGCTCCAGGGTCTGAGCCCAACATGGGGCTCAAACCCATGAACCAAACCATGAGATCATAACACTTAACTGACTGAGCCACCCAGGAGCCCCAAGAATCGACTTTTAATGAGTACAGGTTTGGGCACATAAAATTCAGTCAAGACTACTTGAGTGTAATCTCCCGAAGACATGCCTGGACTGTATTTTTAACTAAAATTATACCAAAATTAGCTTAATACAAAGGGGTTTGAGAGCTTAGTCTGCCAGTAGGTCTCCTTCCCTGGATTGGGAGTGCTGGGCTTGAATAGAAGAATCTGGTCCTGGGCAGTCGATCCCTGGAGAGAGCATGACATGTGACTTTATGACCCCATTTGAGACTTAAGATCATCCAAGCAACTCCCTAACTGGAATCTGGCTTCATGTGCCAATTTCTTTCAAGGGATGCAAGGGTTAGCAAACTATTTATTATATCATTATTGCTGGTGGTTAGGAGTTGGGCACAGCTTAACAGAGCCCTGTGCATAGTCTCCAAGCCCGTCCCCCTTCTTCCCAGAGGAATCATTATCCAGACTTGAATGATAATCAATCTTTTCCTTTCCTTTATAGTGATTTTCACTTGCTAAGTATGTATCCATAAATAATACTGGCTTGTTTTTTTGGGGTTTTTTTGTTGTTTGTTTGCCTGTTTTGGAATTGAGCATAAATGGAATCCTATAGTGTGGATTATTTTGTGTCTAATTCCTTTTGCTTAATGTTTTATTTTTACAGTCCATCCATGCTGATGCATATAGTTTAAGATAATTCATTTGTTTTGGTGTGTTGTATTTCATTGTAGGAATACGTAACATACCTATTTTACCAGTAGTAGTAGTTTGTAGGTTTTAGCTGTTAGCAAATAATACGGTTATAAACCATCTTAGACATATATTCTGGTTAAACATGTGTACACATTTCTGTAGAAGATATACCTAGAAAATTGCTACGTACATAAATTATCAGTTATTTCTGAGGATAGATTCCTAACAGTAAAATTAATGGATCAGAAGGTGTAGCCATGGAAGGTGAGTTTAGAATTTGTATGAATTTATTCCTTAATCAGGAGGATAACCTTTATGTTAGTTTAATTCTTTTCGCTGCAGTGTAAAGCAGCTGCACTTTGTTCAGTCTGTGGAAGTAAGCTCTATAGAATCAGCAAGCAATTTCCTTGTACTTGGGAGCATCAGACTTGATCTCAGTTCATTTGAAAAGGTATTTCATGCTGCGTATGGCCTATTCTTTTGGGTTTATGCAGTTCTTATGGCTGATTGGCTGGAAAGCTTAAAACTGTTGGTGAATCTAATTGTATAAAAAGAGTATATATCAAAATTCACAATGATCAAATGTATAAAGACATTGATTCAGTATGTTTTGAGGATTTACTTTCCAGAACTTAAGTTTTATCCATTGAATGTTTTAATAAATGTGCTTTTATGTTGTTGCTTTTACTTTAGCGAATGTGATCCCTAGTGTTTCATGACTTTTCTGCATCTTATTTAGTGCCTCACGTCCTGCCTTGCCTGTGGTAGACGTTTGGTAATTGTATGTTGAATTGGTATTGGATTACCATGTTATTTTGAATTGGTGTCTTTGTTTTAGTTTTTCTCTTCCTTAATATGTTAGGTTTGTTAAGGAATTATCATTTTGATTTAGAGCGCCTTCTCTCCTACCTAGGAACTCTGAGATGGCAGGTTATATGAATTCTCTTTGGCTTGGAATAATTATTCTGGCATTTAAATGATCCTCTATCTAAATGTGCCCTGAAATTTTCATTTCTATCTTTTTAAGCCTCCCTGCTTCTGAGAATTTTCAAGCTTATGTGACCGCTTTTAATTAATAATCTCCTTCATGGCACTCTAGATAGACATGGTAGTTGACCAACAGGAAGGAAGCAAAAACAAGTTTAGATAGAATAGTGTTAGCTGTAAGCTGTCACTGTGTATACCTGACAGGCTTCACAAAACTTAACTAATCAGTTTTCTAACACCTTGGAGAAGTAGGAAATGGGTTTTTATTATGTATTTAAAAGCTGAGAAAGTGAGATATGCCTTTAATCTCTTAACTCTCCCTGAGAAGTTGATGTTTATTTGGGAACAACTTACTTTGTTTAAAACCATAGAGACTTTTTTTTTTGTAGCTGGTTTGCATAATACATTCTAGTGTTTTAATCTGAAAAGTGTTTTTTAAAAACCCATCCTTTGACTTTCCATTTTTCTCAGAAGGAGACAACTGAATCAACTTCAAAGCTTACTGGTTTCATTTTCACAAAGGTAGTCCACTCAGCAGTTTCCACAAGTAGTAAGCTGCTCTTACTCCCTCACCATCCAGAGAAGCAAGAAAATAGAACAGATGCCAGTACAGAACCCTGAGTACTGCTTCATCACCCCTTCGGGATAGTCTGACAGTTTGGGGATGTTTTTGAAGTCCTGAGGAGATAGAGGCCAAATTGCTTACCTGAATTGCTTTGTTTGCCCAGTAAACCGAGAGTGGTTAGACATGTGGTCCAGTACCCTGATCCCTGTCTCCGTACTTTTTCACTAGTGCTTCTGAACCTTTTTTCCATCAAGACGCATGCTCAGAATGCTTCTACAGTGTTTGCCTGGCCCAGAGGGCTAGCTGTAACTATACCTTTTCTCTCCTACTAAAGAACATAGTAAGCGAATATTTTGAATTTCCTACTATCGGTATTTTTGAAGTATTTACTTCATTGCTTTATTAATAACAAGTGACTTGCAACATATCTCACAACTGATCATGAGCAGACACCCATATGTTCATAGTTATAGCTTTATGTAAAATTTAAATTGGTTTTCAAAATAGTACATGGACTTTGTTAGAAACCTCTCAGTATGTTTGATACCTTAAACACACACACACACACACACACACACACACAGCAGTCCCTGGCCTTCCCACTTATTCACAAAAATGTAGTTCTTTGTATTTTTATACTGATTTTCTTTTTTTTTTAATTTTTAAAAATTTATTTTTTTTAAGAGAGAGAGTGAGCGGCGAAGGGGCGGAGGGGAGAGAGAGAATCCCAAGCAGGCTCCACACTGTCAGCATAGAGTTACGAACCATGAGATCATGACCTGAGCCAAAATCAAGAGTTGGACACTTAACGGACTGAACCACTCAGGCGCCCCTGATTTTCTTTAAATCACTTTTCATTAACTAATTGCCTGTTGTGAGCCATCCCCTTTCTGAACATTGGAGAACTGGCAAGAGATGGTGAGCCACCTCTTCCTTTGAGGAGCCTGTTGTCTAGTGCAAGTGATAAGGCTTGTTTTAGGAAATAACTTGTATTGGAAAAGTCACTTAACCTCTCCAAACTTCAGTTTTCTCATCAATTAGTGGGTTAATAACACCTGCCTAACAAGTAGTATTATGAGGACTTTGTGAAATAGTTAATGTGACAGCACTTAGCATTGGTGCCCGACTCAGTAACTAATCATTCAACCTACATCTAGGGAACCATGCAAGATACTATCATTAGATGCTTAAATTATGATATGAAGGCCATTTTTTAAAGTAAGATTGAGAGGGGCACTTCGGTGACTCGGTTGGTTGAGCATCTGACTCTTGATCTTGATTCAGGTCTTGATCTCAGGGTCATCGGTTCAAACCCTGTGTTGGGCTCCATGCTGGGCATGAAGCCTACTTTAAAAATAAATAAATAAATATAGAGACAGCAAGAACTGATAGCTAGAGTTCATTAAGAAAGGCTCCATGGAGGATGGAGGATCGAAAGAGGCTCAGAAGTTAGGTAATCAAACTGTAGTATTATTAGGATAAAGAATGGATAGGCGCTGATTTGGAGGAAGAGTTAGGGCCCCCCTGCTTTCCCTCACTTACATAGGATCTCGCCAGCTTTTTGTCCCCACGAAATATCTGTGTTGCTTCCCTAGTGACTTGACAGAAGGTAATTCTACACCCAGTGGTAAAATCCTATGGGGCTAATCCTTGTTAGCATTACTACTATTTCCATGGTGACCATCAGATGATCTATAATGTTACTGAGGCAAGATGTGAGAAGTATTTTCATCAACAAATGCCTGAATTTACTGGTAAATTGTGCCACTGGGAGATTGTCCAACTACTTAGCTGTGGTCTCCAAAATTCTAAACCCTGCTTTTCCACATTTCCCCATGTTTGAACATTTAGGAGGAGATACTTTTGAGAAAAAAATATCTTGCCATGGATTTTTTCTATAAGGAAATAGCATTTTTGCAAAGTAAGTGTAACAGATAAAGTAAATCTGAAGTGGGAGAAACAGTTTTATATCTAGTTTATGTAGTCTTTGTGACTATTGGTAAGTAATTAAGGGCAAAGGTAAAACTTAGCATGATTCATCTCAATTCTACTTAAAAGATTTAAAAATAAAATTCTTAATATTTAAAAATAAAAAATTTCTCCTGGAAAAATTTTCTCCTGGAAACTGAGCAGATTTTATAGAGTTTGTTTTGTCCTCTGTGACATTCAGGTGTATGTCATAGACAACCTTGAGGTTGAACATAAGTGAGTATACACATGGTTTCCCTTTACTCAACAAATTTGTCAACTCTGTGCCTGGTACAGGTCTCGGTAGTGGATTTGTGGGTGGCAGATGAATCAGAGGCCCCTGCCCTTCTGGAACTGATATCAAGGGCAGAGAGAGAGGCAGTAACTCAATTAACAATGAATTATACATCAAGTAAGTGCTACAGAGGAAAATTAAACAGGATAGGAATAGAGACTGACACGTGGGGTAGGGTAAACAAGGCAGGTGAGATGACATTTAAGCAGAGACCTGCCTGAGAGACTGAATTCCCTGTGACTAGCCGAGGGAAGAGCGCTCCAGGCAAAGCACAGCGAATGCGCGCATCCCGAGGTAAGAGCGTGCTCTGCTAGCAGGACTGAGGACAGCAAGGAGGCCAGGATGAGTGGAACAGAGAGTACGGTGGATAAGAGGAGATGAGAGATGAGGTTGGGGGTGGGCAGGAATCCTGTAAAGGCTTTTAAGCCATGCTAAGAACTTCATCATATTTTATTCTGAGTAAGATAAAAGCTTCTAGACTGTTTTAAGCAGTGACATGATCTGACTTGGAATTTTAAAGGATTACTCTGCTTCGTGGAGAATGAGTTGTAGGAGGACAAGGCTGAATGTCACCAGTTAGGTGGCTACTATAGTCAGCAGTCTAGGTGAGCATTGATGCTGGCTGGAACTGGGGCGGGAGAAAGGAGACAGGGGGAAGTGGTAGGATGCTGAATATTTCTTTTACTCAGCAAGTGTTCATGCAGTGCTTATTATAAACCAGACACTGTTCTACCAGCTTTTTAGATACCAGCACATTCATGCTCCTATCAGTCCTCTGCAGTAAATTTCAAAGGTAGAGCCCATAGAATTTACAGATGGACTGGATGTGGGTGTTAAGGGGAAAGAAGGGAGTCAAGGATGGTTCCTGTGTTTGGGCCTAAAACTCCCAAGAATGGAGTTGCCATCTTCTGAGAAAGGGAGGACTCGAGAAGTGCGTTTGAGTGGAAGCCCTAGAATCAGGAGTTGGGTTTTTGGGCATGTTCCATTTGAGATGCACATTAGCTATCTAAGTGGATGTGTTGAGTAGGTAGTTGGATATCTGAACTTGAAGGCAGAGAAGAGGTCAGGGCTGGAGATAAATTACAGAGGAAGTCTCAAAGCATTCAGGAAGAAGTGCCAACTAGATGTCTGTTGTTTGCTGCTACACCTAACCAGAAGCAGATGTGAGAGAAGTCTTTTCTTAGGCTTGGTCATGTGGTAACATTTTCACTGGCTTTGGGGCTAGACCTACATTTGAAACTAGCTGTATTGTCTACTAATTAAGTGACCTCAACTATGTGACTTAATCTCTTCTAGTTTCAGTTTCTTTATCTATAAAATGGGTTCATTGGATTTATCCCATAGTATTGTTAAGATTAAATAAAATAACATATGCTACCTAGAGACGTGCTTGGACATAGAAAGTGCTTAATGAATATTTATCTTCCCTTTTTCTCAGATTTAGTTTCTTTATTATTATTATTAAAATGCTTTATTTTGGAGAGAGGAAGAAAGAGCAAGAACAGGGGAGGGGCAGAGAGAAAACAGGACAGAGGATCCGAAGCGGGCCCTTTACTGACAGTATTGAGCTCAACACAGGACTTGAACTCACAAACCGTGAGATCAGGACTTCGGCTGAACTCGGACGCTCAACTGACTGAGCCATCAGACAGCCCCAGATTTAGTTTCTTGCATTCAACCCAGACTAACAGAACATGAGCTTCTATTCCAGGATAAAAGAAATCTGAATTTATTTATTTTTTTTTAATTTTCTTTTTATTTTTTAATTTTTTTAATGTTTTATTTATTTTTGATAGAGAGACAGAGCATGAAAGGGGGAGGGGTAGAGAGAGGGGGAGATGCAGAACCGAAAGCAGGCTCCAGGCTCTGAGCTAGCTGTCAGTACAGAGCCCGACGCGGGGCTCGAACCCACGAACGTGAGATCTGACCTGAGCCGAAGTCAGAGGCTCAACCGACTGAGCCACCCAGGCGCCCCAAAAGAAATCTGAATTTAAATCTTACTCTCACATCTGCTTACTTGGAGGTGCCTATTTTAACAAGCTCCAAAAGGGATTTCAAATCGATTTCCTATCAAATGATAATGACCCTTTAAAAGAAAGGACTTTAGTGAAGTTTATAGAAGGCACAGAGAAAGAAGTAGTAGGTTTTGAGTAGTAAAAGATTTCACATACAAAAGCAAAGTGAAGGTACAGGTAGAAGCACCAAGTGGCAAATTTGCCCATCAGTCGTGGGCAATTTACATCAGAGCCTAAGTAAATCCGCTTGAGCAGCGGTGGTGACCTACAGGAGGAGATGGTGCCCTTTACAGGGGGCTGAGTTATTTAAATCAAAGGGAATTAGCTCATTAATTCCCTGATGACCCTGGTGGAACTTTGCTAATGGGACACTCCTGGGGTTTAGCTTAATCCCACTTCTGTTTTCTACAGTCCTAACTTGACTGTCTCAAAAAGTGCTCACTTAAGGTATACACCTTTTATTTTATACAATACATATTTGAGCACCTACTATGTGCCATGCATGTGCCTACTATGTATGCTAAGTGCTGAAAATAATGTAATTTTACACTGGGAGATTATAGAAGCACTATAGAAATCACCTCTGGACTGGGCTGTTAAGGTTTAGGATTCATCAGGTGGACATTTCAGGTAAAGACATTCTAAAAAGGAAGCACACGATAAACACAATCACGGAGGCATGTTCCGGGGAAAAAAGAAAAAGGCATAATTTGATTAGTACAGTAGTTTTGTTTTTGTGGTAGTGTGAAGGAGAAAGTGACCACTAGTTTGGAAAGCTGTTTTTTCCCTAACCCTTCTCCAGCTTCCAAAAAAGAACATATTAACTTTCTAACCTTCTTTTAAGGTCTTGATGAGTCCCCTGGTGAGCCGTATGACCAAAAGGCCAAAAATAAATAAATAAAAAAAAAATAAAAATACTAGAATTTTCTTTATTTATTAGGATTAGACATGACATTTATTTTGAGGGAACCTTGAATGTGTCCCTGTGACACCATTTGTCTTCCCTAAGGACCCCTAAGAGTTTACTTCAGACCATTCCCATCACTGTCCTAAATTAAATTTGCTAAGTAGAACATCACTCAGAGTAGCTGCCTTCTCCTGGGTCTTCCTGTTTGTTATGAAAAGGTTCTCAACTTCTTTTCCAAGCATCTTCAAGCAGTCTTCTTTTGAAAACATGAATATTTCGCATTCCAGGAAGTTCATGGTACTCAGTCTGTACAAGCCTGAGGGAATAGGAAAGCCTGTTCAAGATGCATATGTTTACAGTGCTTTGGTTTAGCTAGATAGTGATTCATCAACTCGGTTCCTTTTTCATATCTACTCCTCCCTTTGCCCCTAAGAACTTTGAAGTTTTCTCTGCTACTACCGTATCACCGTCCTTGGATGAAAGAGTGCCTGCATTTTCTGCAACTCCTCAGTTAGGGCTGTCACTCTCCCCACCCTCCATCAATCCCTGTGCCAAATTTTCTTGGGCTCTTTCTTTGGGCCCTTTAAGATCTGCCCTCATTGACATTCAATCATTTAGACTTTTCTGTGCCAATAACTTAAACAGGAGATCTTCAGTCAGGGTTGAGCTTAGAGATTCAGAGCTGGCTTCTGATGATGACAGTGGCAACAGCCACCACACGTAGTACTTCCCTGTGCCAGCCACTGTCCTAAGCACTTTACCAGCGTTAATTTATCTCACACTCACAACAGCTTTTGAGGTAGCTACCACTTTATCTCACTTCACGGGTAAAGGAACAGGCACAGAGAGTCAAGAGCTCACACAGTGCAGTATCTGCTAGAGAAGGACTAGGCTCTGTTTTAGACCTTGAGTTAGCAAGGCGTTTTGCCCACAAGAACTGAGCCTTATTCATCTCTGCATCCTTGATTCAGGGCGTAGAAAGCAAGTGTTCCATCCATGCTGGGATTAGAGCAAAGTGCCAGGCCATCAAGTTCACACACAGAGGATTGTGTCATTTTGGTTTTAAAAAAAGAAGACTAAGGGTGAATCAAAACCCTGATTGTGGGTACAGTATGTTGGGACTATCTGGGCCGATCTGATCATGGGTCCTCATAGAACATTTAAAAATAAAAACTTTTCAGGCTCTTCTCTCTGGCTTCTGAAAAAATTTTTATTAACTAGCAGTAGGAATCTGACCTTGAATAATGGCCCTCTTTCAGAAACAAAAGTAGTTTCACATTTGCCCTTTTTTTCTTTTTCAATTAAAGCCTGTGCTGCCAGAGTTGCTGCTCTTTGATGTTGAGGGATTATGTTTGTGACCATGATTAAAAGGATGATAATAAAACCATTATTGTGCTCTAATTTTGAAGTTAGTTGGAATAAAATTAGACATGGCCCCTACCTCATGGCAGTGTACCTTCTAAATGTTAGAGAGCTTTTCCACACACTTGGCACAAACAGGACCAACCGTGATACATTGACTGCATCAGGCTTTCCCTCACATGAATGATGGTGTCAGTAGCATCAGACTTGCCTCATTCCAGGGGATGAGTTTTCAGCGTCCCTGAAAATTGTTCAATATGTGACTATTCATTGTATCTTTTAAAAAATGGCAATAAAATGAAAGAAACTGAAACGAGAGTCGAGAACCAACTATGATCTTAGATCGCTGTGATCTTAGGTACGTCCCTTGCTGTCACTTCCTCAAATCATGTCTTGGTAGGCCTGACTTTGTTGACCCACACTTCCATTTCATCATGTGCTGTGTTAGTGGTTTAGACCAGGTAGTCTCTGAGGTTTTAACTTCCGAATTGCATGTTTCCTTTGAATGAATGCATGTTCTATTTGGAGTTTTTATTTTATCAGAAATAATAGTATAGCTCTAACATATTACATATTTAATATATGCTAAACATGTTACCCACCTTCTTGCATTTTAATATTTAATTACCATTTCTCAGGCAAGAAGACTGAGGTGCAGTGGTTGTATAATTTCTCAAGGTCCCCACAGCTGCTTACTTTGTTCCTCCTCTTCTGAGGACTTACCATATTTTGTCTCAGTTACTTGTGCACATCTCATACCATCTGCCACATATATTCAGGTATTTATTTTGTGACTCAGATTGGCTGCTTCCTGAGTAGAGTATTCATCTCCTCTCCTTCAGCGACTTGAGGATGCAGACTGTGTCATATACTTCTTCATATTCCACACAGGGCCTTGAAACTTTGTAAATTTTCAAACTTGTAAGTTAATAAATGAACAAATGAATGAGTGAATGAATGAATGAATTCTCTTCCCCTTCAGTCTTTCTAAGTTTACGTTGTCTGAGGTTCCCTGTGACTACTGTATCACTCTCCCCAGCATGCTACTGAAAATCCTGATCTTTTGTTTGATGCTTACAATATTATTTTCTTTCTTTCACCTTTCTCCCTAGATTGATTTCTTATGAATTTACTCATTTTTATTATTTTTAAAGTTTATTTATTTTGAGAGAGACAGATACAGTGCAGGTAGGGGAGGGACAAAGTAGGAGGGGGAGACTCAGGGCTCGAACTCACAAAACCATGAGATCATGACCTGAACTGAAAACCAAGAGTCAGATGCTTAACTGCTGAGCTACCCTGGTGCCTGAACTTAGTCATTTTTTTTAAATTAAAAAAAATAGTTTTTATTTTTCCTGTTATTAAGATAATATACTTCTATAAAATATTCAGATGCTGCAGAAAATTTTTTCCAAAGTGAATATCCCCCAGAGGTAATCACGGATAACATTTTAATGAATAGCCTTCCAGACATTCTTATAGAAGTGTTCATTCTCATGCATGTGGGCATATACATGTATACACATAGTTTTGTGTGATGGAATCAAGTATGGTATTTTTTTTTTACTTTAGATTACATTATGAAATATTTCCATATTAATGCAGGTAGGTATATGTATCATTCCATGTCACTGATCCACTATAATGTTTTACATCCAGTCTGCTGACAGCAAACATTTAGATTGACTTCACTTTTTCTTAATATTAAAAACAATATTGTGGTGAACAACCTTGTACAGTTATACCTCACTTTATTGTGCTTTGCTTTATTGGAATTTAAAGATCATGCTTTTTTTTTTTTTTTTTTTTTTACAAATTGGAGGTTTGTGGCAACTTGCATTGAATAAGTCCACCTGTGTCATTTTGCCAGCATTTGCTCACTTCCTGTCTCGTGTGTTACATTTTGATAATTCTTGATGTATTTCAAACTTTTTCAATATTATTATGTTTGCTGTGACAACCTGTGATCAGTAATCCTGGATGGAACTATGGCAAACTGTTTTGAAGTGCCACCAAACATGTGCATTTGAGAGGGCAAACTTAAGAAACGCTGAGTGTGTTCTCATAGCTCTAGTGATGGCTGGTCCCCGTCCCCCTCCTCGGGCTTCCCTAGTCCCCGAGATACAAGCATACTGACTATGAGCCAGTTAATAACCCTACAGTGGCCTCTGAGTGTTCAAGTAAAAGGGAGAGTTGCACGTCTCTCACTTTAAATCAAAAGCTAGAAATAATTAAGCTTAGTGAGGAAGGCACATCAAAAGCTGAACGAGGACAAAAACTAGGCCTCCTGTGCCTGCCATCAGCCAAGTGGTGGACATAAAGGAAGAGGTCTTGAAGGAAATGACAGGTGCTACTCCAGTGAACACACGAATAAGGAAAGAAGCAGCCTTCCTGCTGATCTGGAGAAGGTTTCAGCGGTCTGGATGGCAGATCAAACCCGGCACAACACTCGCTGAAGCCGAAACCTGACCCAGAGCAGGGCCCGAACTGCCTCCAATTCCGTGAAGGCTGAGGGAGGTGAGGAGGCTGTAGAAGAAACGCGTGACGCTGGCGGAGCTGGGTTCACGAGGCTTCGGGAAAGAAGCCGTCTCCATCACACAGAAGTGCAGGGGGAGCAGCAGGCGCTCGTGTAGAAGCTGCAGCAAGGTATCCAGAAGAGCTCGCTCAGATCCTGAGGGTGCAGGTGAAGGTGTCTAC
>PISW01012752.1:0-30511 GCA_004023785.1 Mungos mungo | reverse complement strand
CAGACTCAACATGTATCAGAGCACTAGCGGTCTGGAGTCATAAGAACCGTGACCCCGCAGCCGCCACACTGTCCTCACACCCCCAGCCAGCCTCGGAGGACGGCACAGCAGGTGCGGGCAGGTTTCGATTCTGCGCTGGGGCCCTCACCACCCTCTGATAACACTTCCTGTGTCCCACCCTCCAAAACACACTCCCATCCCCATAAACAGGAGATAACTGAGTCACAGTGAGTCATACAGCAGAAGCCACAAGGCCTTTATGAACGATACGAATCAGGATATGGCACATGCTAAGATGCGGAAGGCCACGCCGCAAGAGCATACAGGTGAGTGTGATCCCATTTATATCCATGTGTACACGTGCGTGTGTCTCCTCACGCGTGGCGGGCTCTCTAGGAAGGACCCTTCCAAAATTTTACAGTGGTGCCTCTCGTGAGAGGACTTGAGGTAATCCTCACTTTTTCATCCCTTGAATGACCGAAATGTCTATGGTAGGCACAAGAGTTTTCTCAGAATTGGGCTGCTTTCTGAAAGAAGTTAATAAAGCACACTTCATGATATTGCAAATAGCTTGAAACAAGTACTTGCGTATAGAAAATATAACATGACTTGAAACAACGTACGTGCCCTAAAGGAGAGAGCAACCAAATCTTCGGTTGAGATTATACGTGACTTCTCTTCCACCCTCCTCATTTCTCCCCTTTTCTACAGTGAGAAGTTCTAATTGAGGGACAGCACCCACTCTGTCTTCAGTCGGGCCACACAGGTTAAATTTCATGCCTCTAACAAGATCATCGGCACCGTGCAGGCAGGAATGCGGACACTTTTCCCTCCCAAGAGGAGAGCCCAGTTCTCTGCTCGCCGCAGGAACTGTGGGGACACCTGACGGTAGGTGACAAGGCCCTTTCTGCTTCCAGGGAACTCACTTCAGTTGTCATCTCGCTTCTCAATGACCGGAGCTGGGCTGAATGAAAACCGCACACAGAACCAGGCCTTGGTGCAGTCTATGCTCCCGTGTGCATCCAATGGGTGAGACATTCCCATGAGAACTGCACGAGCCTCTTCCGTGGCCCGAGGTGCGTGGATGTTTAGATACACTTCCGTGCTCCACTTAGTATCTGCTAGCTTCTCGGGTTACTAGTTAGGTTGTTGTACAAATTCAGATTTCGAAGTCAAATGATTTCCCCTAATGCTGGGCCCACCCTATAGGGTCCCTTCCGTGACTCACAGGGACGTGGCCCCCACCGTTTTGGAATTGTGGGGACAAAAGTGGCTCTGTTCCTTTTAAGTGATTCAATAAAGCCAAGTTTGAGTTTCATCAGATCTTCTGAAGATTAGGGATCTGGACAGGACCTCTTAACTCTGAGTATGATCTGGTACATTCTACTCTGAAGAACAAGAGAGTTGGGTGAGGTGTGCAGAGCTTGTGGGGGAGTGGGGGAGCCCTCAGAGGAAGCACATGTGGACTGATATCAACCTAAAGTTAACCTGAAATCTCAGCAGAGTGGCCAACATCTTAGAGTAAACCAATAAATGGTGAAGCTGTACTTCTGTGCTTCCCATATGTTGCTTTCTGTGTTTCACATATGTTTTATTTCACAATGAAAAACTTGGTGGGGACGCCCGGGCGGCTCAGTCGGTTAAGTCAAGATCTCAGAGTTCCGTGAGATTGAGTCCGAAGTCGGCTCTGCGCTGACAGTGTGGAGCCTGCTTGGGATTCCCTCTCCCTCTCTCCCTGCCCCTCCCATGGCCGAGTGTCCACCAGCACTCTTTCTCTATCTCAAATAAATAAATAAATAAACTTAAAAAACAAGAAGCCTGGAAGTGAGGGGGACAAGCGATGCAGGTGTGCTCTGAGGCCAAAAAGCAAAGGACAAGAACGGGTCCTGATTCTAATGAAGGTAGGCTGGTCACCAACCATGTGACTACAGACACGTCACTCCAACCTTTTGGCCTCACGTTCCTTAACTGTAAAACAGAGCCAGTGTTGATGATGATGCTAACGATGCTCGTGGGGTGGCTGTGAGTGTTCCCTGACTTATGACACCACCAGGAGGTCCGGCATCACTTGCTGTGCACAGCTCACCCCCTCTCGGGGCCATTCAGGGGGAAGAACCTACCTGCTCCTCACTTTACCCCCGAAGCGTACCTTCTCCCTCCTGGCACCGCACGCCCACAGGACTTTCTGGTGAAGCCCCGGGGCAGCACACCTGAGAACGCTAGGTGACCCGAAGCAGAGCAGCCTGGCCCTGGGACTGACTCCATTGGAACCGCCCACACCTGCCGCCTCTCCCAAGGAGTCCTGGCCCCCTGCAGGGATGCACTGCCCACTGCCATGCCCACGGCACAGGTGCCTGGTCCTGCTCACCGGTCCTTCCTCCGTTCCCCGAGGGCCGCGGGGTTGATGGCGATCCTGGGCAATGTGGAGGCTGAGGTCTGGGACTGGCTACACGAAGACAGGGTGTCCGTGTGCAGGGGTGACTGGGGAGGCGTGCTGCACTCAGAATGTGACAGCGAACCTGCCGAGAGAGGGGCACAGTAACTCGGGCTGCAGTCTCATATCTCTGTTCTCCTGTGGTGGAGACCCAGAGCGACACGGGATCCAGGCACATGGCTCCACTCCATGGCCAATCCACATGGCCTTGACTTCGGGTGCTGGGCTCTGTGGGGCCTCTCCATCCCCATCACCAAGCCTGAGGCCAGTCTCAGCCAGCGTGCACCAACTGGATGGGATGTGGAGGCGGTTACCCCCGCACCCAGACACCGCACAGCACGAGGCCAGAGCCAGGCGGCCAGCGAGAAGGGGAGTGCTGAGCCCTCACCTCTGTCGGAGCCCACAACGGACCGCGGGTATCTTGGTGTTGATGGGATTTTAATGCGTTCGGCCTTGAACTGCAAGTTGCTCGAAGACCCTATGGTTCCACAAGGGGACAGAGCTTCAGGCCTGTGATGTCACACGGCCCCTTGCTCCCTCACCACCCCTTTAGTACTTAGGAGAAGGCAGAGGCAGGACACGTGCAAAGCAGGCCCTGCCACTCACCCCCGAGGGGGCCCTAACGTGCAATGGTCCAGGAAAGCAGATAATTAACATGCGGTACTGGAGTAAACTGTGCAGCCTGGACTGTTCCAGAGCAGAATCCCACAAATCCTACTCCCAGCCCCAGATCAGGGACAGTAGCCCAAGTGACAGAGGGGACCACTTGCCTCCACTCCACATCAACGGAAGGGGCCCCACCAGAGTCCCTGTGTGAGGGACCTGCCCTTCTCTCCCTGTGGCTGCATCCCCACAAGGGAGTGGTACTACAAACCTCCAGAATCACTGACAGGCACAGTGACAGGGAGCAAGGCTCATGGGCCAAGGGGTCACCTGGAACAAGCACGTGGCTGCTAGGGAAGCCCTAAGAAACACAGAAGGCTACAGGAGATGACTCTGAGTACAACACGGGAGCAGAGAAGGGCCCCCCGGGCGGGCCACCTGGAGGCCTGACCACGAGGATGCCGGCAGAGTGGAAAACAAGGCCTGGGCCCCACTAAGGTGAAAAGGTTCCAGCAGCACAATTACCAAGGCGGGCGCTGGAGGGCAGAGAGTTGGACCCATGGGAGGCTCTCATCTCTGAGTAGTCACTGCCAGTCCTGTGGCTCAGATCCAGGCTCAGGCGTCCCTGGTGCTGGACGCTGCAGGAGAACCAGACAGGTGAGGCATTGGGGAGGAAGCCCAGGACCGGACACAGCCACTGGGGAGAAACAAGCAGCGGGCCCAGCCCAACACCTCCCTGACCCCACAGAAGGGAGGCGCAGAAGCCATCTTCCCTCAGCTGGGGACAGCAGACTGCCATGCTCAATGGCGGCATCCAATGAGGGTCCTGCCTACAGAGAAAGGGCTGTGCCGGTAGAGGAGTGGTAGAGCCCTGGACCAGGACCAGGCTCTTCCAGCAAAAACAGGCTCTCAACTCTGTCTGCGCCCAGAGCAGTGGAGCCTGTCCTCCAGGATGGGCAGAGGAGGCTGGCTGGGCACCAAGGACCTTGGACAGGGATGTGCACACCCCACTCAGGATGGCTGCCTAGGATGCTGGAGTGCGGAGAGCCCAGGCGTCACCCACATCAGGCTGGCCTTGAATCAGGCCCAACAAAGTCCTTTACTAGCTATGTGATGAAATCATGTCTCTTCCCCACCTAGGGCCTAGACTAGAAACAACTCTAAACGCTGCGTCACGGCTGTAGGCTCTACAGGACCTGTGCCCTACAACCTGTGCTCTTCCCCTGACTCACTGTACCTGTGCCAAGCTGCCCGCTCGGTGCCAGCCACAATATTGTTGCCATGCCTGGTCTGAGGCTCCTGCAGCCCCCTTCCTGGGGACTCCACTCAGGTCTCACATGACTGACCTCGTCCCAGCCTCCAGATCACGGTAGCATCCCTGCTCTGCCCCCACCGCAGGGCCCTCCTGTCCACCCATTCTAACTCTCCACCCTCTTCTAAGCCACCGCCTAGCTGGTCGCCCCGTTTTGCAGACTTCAGAGCGACTCAGCACCAACTGGAATCACTCCGTTCAGTTTTCAGTCTGCCTCCCACACTCCGACACAAAGTCCACAGGGAAAGAAGCTCACTGGTCTAGTCCTCCACTGTATAGTCCCCTGGTTCTAGAACAGGCCATGATCATAGTAGGTGCTCAATTAAAACTTGTCAAACAACAGAATGAAGGAAAGAGTGATCCGGAGCCAGTCCATTCACCTTTTAAGGCTAGGTCTCCTCATCTATGAACCAGAGGCAACAACAGTCCTTAGCTGGCAAGGTCACTGTGCCAGTTAAATGAGACGAGATTTAAACCACCGGGCACAGTGCCTGCCTGGCATGTGAGTACTTAACCACCAGCTGCCATCTCTCTCTCTCTTTAAATGCCTTTTCTTTTTTTATTAAGTTTATTTATTTTGAGAGAGAGAGAGAGAGAGAGAACCAGTGGGGTGGGGAGAGGGGGGACACAGGGGATCCAAAGAAGGCTCTGTGCTGCCAGCAGAGAGCCTGATGTGAAGTTTGAACCCATGAACTGTGAGATTATGACCTGACCCACAGTTGAATGCTTCACTGACTGAGCCACCCAGGCGCCCTTTAAATGCCTTTTCAAGCTCCTTGGTGGTGAGTGAAGAGAGCACCCTTGAAGTTCATGCTTCCTGGGGCCCTGGCGCTGCTCTGACCCCCCCCTTCTCAGCTTCTCAGGGATGCTTCTCTGCCCATGGGCCACTTTGTGCCCCAGCAGCTTTATGTGTACTTGTGTTTGGCCTCCTGGCAAGCCGGAAGTGGGAGGCGACTTCACATACCTGGGGTGCAAACCCTGAGCACCGACCTCTCTGGGCACAGGCGGAGAGCTGCACGGGCCAACCCTGTGGCTACGCATGGTGTAGATGGGGTTCCTTAGGATGGAGCTCACAGTGGTGCTCGGGGTCACACTCCGGGGAACGGTACCTAGAAACACACCGGGTAAGGACAATCAATCACCCAAAGCACCCAGCCAGCCCCAGACCTGTGCAAGCTATTGGCTTGCTGCATCGGTAAAATGGGAGAACTCACTTTATGGATTCCTATTTCCCAGGCCGCTATGGGGAGGTGCTCTGAAAAGCTAAGAAATGTCCCTGAGAGAAGGTTAAACATCTCAGACAGGGCAGTCATTGCTAGTTCTTTGGACCTCAGGGCTGAGGACACACAGCTGCACCTTGACAGGACTGCCCCCACCCTCCCTGGACGGCTTAGCCCTGCGAGCCCACCATGGTCCGTCCTCCCCAGCCCCAAGGACGCACCCACAGATGCCCTGCCGGGGTAGAACGGGGGGTTGCTGTGACGGCTGGAGGGCCCAGGTGAGTAAGGGGACCATTCCTGAAGCTCTGGGCAGACTTCTCCACTGGCCGGGACACACTTCTGCTCCTGCAGGACCAAAGAGGAGAGACAGTGTCTGGAGATGGAAATGCACAGGCATCTGCAGCTCTGTCCCCTATGCACTAGCTCTCCCACTCGGACACATGATGGGACAGTTGGGAGAGGTCACTGCTCATTCACGTCGCCTTACACCCCTGGAAGGAAAGAACCTCCTTGGACACTACTCTGAAAGAGAACCACAGAGAAAGAATCTGTTCTCTCACATAAACAGATGGCGTGCAGGAGGTGGAAGGCACCGGTGCCTCGGGCCCACATACATAACAGCTCATCAAAATCCGCATGGCTGTGCCAGGGTCTCTGTCCGCAGAGAGTGGCATGGATTCGTTCTGCAGCTCACGGCAAGCTCTCCCAACTGGAAACGACTACAATACCCACAGAAAGAAGCTGGCCGCCTCTTGCTGTCAGCCACACACTCACAGGCGCTGTCTTGGTTCCCCAGACCCTTCCAGGCAGGGCCATGTCACTTGCTTTTATTGTGCAAGTTCAAAAGCTTCTTATTGAAAACGGTAAACTGAACACCACACCCAATAAAGTGTTCTTGTCTTGGCATCAGATGCCCACTAATGCACATGCCCTCTCCCTCCATTACTTTCCAACCTCCTAAGGAGGGCTCTTCCCAAGGCACCCACCAGCCACCCCGCCCTCAGGGAGATGCTTAGAATGAAGGCAAAGGAGCCAGGGCTAACCGTGAGGCTGGGCACAACAGTTCAAGGCTCCTCCCCACGCCTTCCCCACCTCCCCGCCCCCCAGGGTTGAGCTCTACCTCCAAGAACTGAGCAGGAATCACTACCGGAGCCAGCTTGGGCCGAAAACTGGGAGCAGACTTTGGACGTCGACGCTTCTGCCCCAGCTCGTCCATCTTCTGGGAGGTGAGGTCCCCGTCGCAGGACTTCTTGGCAGGCAGATAGGAGGAGTCCCCGTCCCCTTCAGGGTAGTAGCTGGAAGCAATGCGCACTCTGGCCTTGCGAGGGGGTGAGGTGTGTGTGAGCTCTCCGGGATCTGCTCCAGGGGGCAGTGCACTCGGGGGGCTGGCGGACGGGGAGCTGCCCACCAGCGTAGCCTCGGACTCGGAACTCGTTTCCAGTCTGTGCTGGAACTTAATAGAGTCACTCCTCCTGGGAGGTTTTGGGGGCGTCAGAGGCCCCACCCTCTTGGAGGGCTGGGGGGAGTGAGCAGACCCAGGACCTGGGAGCAGGTAGTCTATTTTGGGGGGAGTCTGGGGGCGTTTGAAAGTGTTCGGATCAAAGATAGACTTTCTTTGCTTTGGCTTCTTATAAACAGACAACTTCTCGGGCCCTGTTGTGGAGCCGAGCACGGCCTTGGGCCAGGTCCCACCGCTGCTGGAGCTCTCGGGCCCTGTCTTATCCAGGGGGGCCTCCGCCACCCCGCAGGGGCCCCCCTCCGTGTCGAAGGGCAGCAGCAGTCGCTGGCTGCGCACATCCACCAGCCCGTAGCCACGCTCCCCGGAGGTGTCTGAGCGGAAGGAGCTGAGGCTGCGCTCGGAGGCGCTGGGACAGGCCTGGGGGCAGACCGGGAAGGGTCCCGCAGGGAAGTGCTTGTGCAGGAAAGAGCTGCTGCCTCCCGGGGGCTCCGGCTCCCTCCTGTCCTCCAGCCTGTCCGAGTAGAAGATGTCCGTCTGTGTGGAGTTATTGTGCTGCAACAGGCTCCGTTTGTTCTGGGCCTGGACGTCGAGGCCGTGGGCTCGGACGCTCAGCATCTTATCTGAGTCCTTGATGTTCTCGAAGATGTTCTGGCCACTCCACGAGGAGCTCTGAGGGAACACCTGTGTGGGGGTTGCAGGGAGTGAGAAATAGCAAGGAAGACCGCCGAGTCCGGTGCTGCAGTGCACACCGGCCCTGCAGAGGGAGCAAGGATCTGCAACGGGCCACACACACCAAGATGGCTGGCCCGAAGCGCATGTGCACGTGCACCTCTCCCTGACGGGGGCTCTCCCCTGGCTCTGGCCACCGGGCACCGAGAACTGAGACTGTACGCGCGATCTGCACTTTGCCTGCACAATGCCCTGCCTGTATTTCTTTTTAACTGTTAGATGAAAAAGTAAGGATTCGTTATTAAAGATCTATATCATGTAGTACATTCACATAATTTTAAATTATTCAGCAATAAAAAAAAATGAGCTATCAAGCCATGGGAAGACATGGTCAAACTTAAATGCATATTACTAAGTGGAAGAAGCCAATCCCAAGGGGCACCATACTGTGTGATTCCAGCAATATGACATCCGAGACAAGGCCAAACTATGGAGACAGTATAAATATCAGTGGTTGCAAGGACTGGGCAGGGGGAGACAGAGGAAGGGAGCAACAAGGGGTACACAAAAGACTTCTAGGGCCGTGAAACTATTCTGTATGATACTATGATGGTGGTGTCTAAACCCACAGAATGGACACCGCCAAGAGTGACTCATTTCACCTGTGGACTTTAATACTATTACAGGGGCGCCTGGCTGGCTCCATTGGTGGAGCATGAGGCTCTGGGACCTCAGGGTCATAAGTTCAAGCCCCACATTCGGTGTAGAGATTACTAAAAAAAAAAAAAAAAATAACCTTACGAAAACACTATTACATTGATATTAGTTCATCGATGGGGCGCCTGGATGGCTCAGTTGGTTAAGGATCCAACTTCGGCTCAGGTCATAATCTTGTGGTTTGTGAGTTCAAGCCCCATGTCAGGCTCAGTGCTGACAGCTCAGAGCCTAGAGCCTGATTCGGATTCTGTGTCTCCCTCTCTCTGTGCACCTCTCCCTCTCCCTCTCTTGTCTCTCAAAAAATAAATAAACATTAAAATATTTAATATATATATTGGTTCATCAATTGCAACAAGTGAATCCCACTAATGCCAGATGCTAATAGGGGAAGCAAAGGCTGGGATATGAGAACTCTCTGTACTAGTTCAACTTTTCTATAAACCTGAAACTGCCCCCAAAAAGTCCATTAATTTTAAGATATAAGTTTTAAAAACATCTCTCAAATAGGATGGGCGTATTTTCCTCCCTCTCTGCTGTAAGTCCTCTCACCAATGTAGAACAGTTGAGATAGAAGTACGAATGTCCATAAAGCCACTATTGAGATTCAACAACATTTTACCACGTTGTCTATATCTATCCATGCTGCAGAACACTGGAAAGTAAGTTACAAATACTATGCCATCTCGCCCCTAATAACTTGAGCATGTACTTCCCAAAAGTAAGGCCATTTGCTTCTAAAACCCCCATAGCATCACTGTACCCAGGAAAATCAACAAGTTCCTAATATCATCTAATTATTCAATCCAGATTCAAATGTCCCCTGCTATCCTCCAAATGTCCTTCATAGCTCTCTTGATTTTTGTTTAAAAAAATTTTTTTTGAAGTTTATATATTTTGAGAGACAGAGAGAGTAGAGGAGGGGCAGAAGAGAAAGGGAGAGAGAATCCCAGGCAGGCTCTGTGCTGTCAGCGTGGAGACCAATACGGGGATCAAATCCACGAACCCTGAGATCATGACCTGAGCTGAAACCAAGAGTCGGACGCTTCATGGACTGAGCCATCCAGGCGCCTTTAGACCAGGACCAGGTTCAGGCACATCCTGCACTTTGAGAATCAATACCCTTTTTCCGAGTATCCCAGGGATGCAGAGCAGCCGCTCGGGCAGACGGAGCTGAGGTTTTGCCTGCCCTGTGGCCTGTGAGAGTGGCTGGTGTGGGGCCGGGCCCTTACCTTCAGGAGGGAGAGGGTCAGGGAGTCCTGGCAGCTGCGCAGCAGAGACTCACACTCATTCAGGGACTTGTTGTCCAGCGCAATGCCGTTGATCTAGGGCCAAACAAAGGGCTCCGTCAGGCCCGCCACCAGCGCAGGGTCTCCGCCAGCCCATACTGGACAGTGGGCCCAGTTCTATGCGCTGCCCAAGTCTGGAGTTGGCAAAGGAGAGTCAGCCCCTCCCTGAGATGGGCTGAAGAACCCAGTTTAGCAGCTTCTGGGGCGAAGAAAAGACAGCCCTACAATCACTCTCAGGGCAGGTGCTTGTCTGACTGGGGCCAGAACACCAAGTATCCTGGGGGAACAACCAGGCCCTACTGCTGCCGGCTCTGTGACAGAGGACCACGCTCAGAACTCCTTCAGTACAGAATGGAAGATGGACACGCCTGCTCCCTAGGGCGGGAGGAGACTGAAAACGAGATCATGGTGTGAAAGGCCTCTGTAAACTGCTCATGAAGATTCTCACGATCCCTTAGGCCTGAACCTCTGTCCCATTTCTCCCAAATGCATCCCAAGCTTTTAAACACGTGTTGTGCAACACTGAACAGTTAGACTGGGGTGCGTCCTGACCGTGAACACTGCCCAGCAACGACAAGAACGCACTGACGGGGCCCGCAGCTGCCTGATGGATCTCACGGCATCAGGCCGGGTGGAAGAGCCCATCTCACAGGTCACATACTGTGCGACTGGATGTATATGATGTTCTCAAGATGACAAAACTATACAGATGGAAAGCAAATTAACTGCCAGGGGTTATGGATGGGGGGTGGAGAGCAGGGTTGTATAAAGGGGTAACACGAGGGATATCTTTGTCCTGGTGGAACGGCTCCGCAGCTCAGGTGTTTTTGTTTTTGGTTTTGGCTACTTAAAGCATGATAATAAAATGACATAGATACACACACACGGTTCTAGTACCAATCACCTGGTTATAGAGTCGTGCAAAACAGAAGCATTAGGGAAAGAAAGCCACATGAACCATACATAGGGCCCACCTGTACTATCTTCACCACTTTATCTATTTTCAATACTATTTATTTAATATGATAACTGAATTATTTCTGTACTTCTTTCAAAATCAAAAGTTAAAAAAAATAGGCAGAGTGATTATTTTGGAATCGTGGATTAATCTGGTTGTTTTTTTCACCATGACCATCTTGCTTTTAAATTCTGGCACCCTCCCAAATCTGCAAACCACGGGGCAAGATGGGAAGCAATGAACTCCCCCACACACCACAGGTGGGATCGAAAAGGCCCCGGTCTCTTTGACCACAAGAGAAAAGATCATGTATGATGTGAAATGCTTATGCCCATGGATCTAGGGATCTCCCACCCAGGAATTCACCCTGTGGGTCCCTGTGGAGGGACGGGGCAGCAGCCCTGCCGCACTACGAAGAGGTCCTGACTGTGCGCTGGTTAACGGCTTGAGCAGCTGCCCCTAAGGAATATGCAGTTACTGAGAGGACCCAGGCAGGTCTCAAGAGGTGAGTGCAGAAGAACCTCCAGGGCACACGGTGGGAACCAAAAGATGAGGTTTGTGCCTGAGAATATCATGATCTCACCTGGGAACGGGGGAGGGAAGGAAGGGGGAAGGGAGGGGAGGGGGGAGGGAGGGGAGAGAGAAGAGGAGAGATAAAAAAAAGGAAAAGAAAAGAGGAAAAGGAAAGTGGGAGATATACATGTTTTGAATATTTCTGGAAGAGTACAGAGTAAATGTAATTAACGACAGCTGCTATTGGGATGGGACCTGGGAGATAGGGTCTAGAAGCAGAGGAAGAGGGTATCATCACGTGCAACTTTTGTGCAGCTGGGATCGTTTGTGTGTGTGTGTGTGTGTGTGTGTGTGTGTCTTCAATCTCAATGAGTCAGTCAGAAATACTAAATTAGACTTCATAATCTTACCGCATTTTGGGGGTTTGATCACCAGGGATGCCACTGAGTGTCCCCCAAAGGGCTGTGCACACAGGTAATGTTCCTGGCAAGGCTGTCTGCAATGGCAGAAACTCAAAACAATGTGTCTGTCCACGATGGGGGCATGCTTTAAACCACAGACACAACTGATTACCGGGAGGTAGATAAAAGTAATGAAGATCAATTTGGGATCTAGGATGTGGAATCGCCGAATGATTTACTTAAAAAGCCAACGAAAACCTGGGGCACCTGAGTGCCTCATTCGGTTAAGTGTCTGACTTCAGCCCAGGTCATGATCTCACAGCTCATGAGTTTGTGCCCCATGTGGGATTCTATGCCGATAGCGGGGAACCTGGAGTCTGCCTCAGATTCTCTGTCTCCCTCTCTCTCTGCCCCTCCCTGCTCACACTCTGTTTCTCAGTCTCTCAAAAATAAATAAACGTTAAAAAAATTTTTTAAAGCGAACAAAGGGGTGCCTGGGTGACTCAGTCAGTTAAGCATCCGGCTTCGGCTCAGGTCATGATCTCACAGTTCATGGGTTCAAGCCCCACATCAGGCTCTATGCTGACAGCTAGCTCAGAGCCTGGAGCCTGCTTTGGATTCTGTGTCTCCCTCTCTCTCTCTCTGAAAATCCCCTGCTTGTGTTGTCTCTATCTCTCAAAAATAAATAAAAAATAAAATAAAATAAAAAAATAAAAGCAAACAAAACCCAGAAACTGTTATCCATGTATATAGATCTGTGTGAGAACATACAGTCTGCTGGGAGCACATCTTGCAAGTGGGGGCAAAGATTTTCTCGAGGAGGAGGATGAAAGGGGAAAGAGGGGACTCCTACTTTATACATTTCTGTATTGCTTAACGATTTCATGGCATGTAAGTCTTACTTTGGTGATAAGGGAAATTTAAAAATAAACGGATGTAATGTTTAATAAGATTTTTTAAATCACATGCAGATGCTATCTATCTTTCTTAAACTGACCTAGATAGAGATTGATGTGCAGAATGAAGGCTGTAGAGAAATACATTTAAAATGTTCCTAAAGGTTATCTATAGGTGGTAGCAAGAAGGGGGATTCTTATTTTCTTCCCAAACTTTCGATTTTCTGATTTTCTACTACAAACGGAAACACACTATCAGAAAAAAAAAAAAGTTTGTTCACATTTAAAGAACGAGGGTAACATAAAAACTCTGTTCACTACTTCCTGGTCAACCTCTCAAACGTCCCCTAACTGTCCACATGGGGCCGACGGCCCGGTTCGAGGCTTACCGCCACAATCCTGTCTCCCACGGCCAGGGACCCCTCCTTGGCAGCCGGACTTCCAGGCATCACGGCGGCAGCGTACACGCCATTCTCCAGACAGATGCCGCTGTCTGTGAACCACAGGGCAGGCGCAGGCAGTCCCCAGTTAACCCCCGAGCCAGTGGCAGAACCCTCTGGCGCTCCCCCCTCATCTCTGGGAGATAAAGGTATGAAGGGAACACTCGCAGACGCACTGTGCCCATCCCAGCACCCGAGCCAGGTCACACCACCCAGGGGCTCAGTCACATCTAGTCCGGGGAATCAAACACCCGGATACCAGCAAGACCCAGGACCCGGAGGGCCTCCTGCCAAGGATGCACATGCACCGCACTTGACAGCATCAACACCTCTGGAACACCCCCTCTGCTCCAGAAAGGGGTTTACCCCGCCACCCGAGGCGCCCCACCCACCTCGGCAGGCCCACTACCTTTCTGCCCATTCAGGTTGATGTGCAGCGGCGTGACCACCTTCCCACCGAGGGACTTCCTCCGCCGCACGACCATGTTAATGGCGCCCTCCCCGTTGAGGAGGGCCTTGATGGCCTGCTTCTTGTCCTTGTTGATGAGGTCCACGTCGTTGATCCTCAACAGCCAGTCGTTGACCCTGAGAAAGGCACAGCCAGGTCAGCACCCGCACAGGCCTTGGGACCAGTGGGCAGGCCCCACCGCTCCTGTCCTGGGAGTCAGTGCCAGACAGCGGTTACCCCGCAGACACATTCACAGATCTCCTCTTCAGGAGGCTCAAAGGCTACCCTCGCCGATGCCGGAGCCAGGCCGCTCGGGAGCAAATCCTGGCCTCACCACTTACTACCTCTGTGACCTAACGTCTCCACACCTCGGTGTCCTCATCTGTAAAAGGGAGGCAATAGCAGAGTACAGACCTACCTCACGGGGTTTTAAAGGTTAATGAATGGATTATACAAAGAGTTTATTAAACCAGCACTCAGCAAACAGTAGTCTGTTCTCGTTGCTATTTCATGGAATGGGCATGCGATGCACATCCTACACTCTCGCCCATACTACCTGAGCCTTTTCCTACCTAGAAAAGTGAAGGCAGCCCCTGGGGCCTGTGGAGAGGTCAGGCACACAGGCCCCTGCGAGCCACAAAGTCTCCTTGAAGGATAATGTGAGCAGTTGAGCCTTCGAGTCCCCAGACCCTGGCATGCACTCACTTAATGGCCCCCTGGCTCCTTAGGTCCCTTGCGCTGGCTCGGGGGGGGCCCCCTTCCCTCCAGAGCCTGGGCTTCCTTCAACACTTACCGTAAGCGGCCATCAGCAATGCTTCCTTTGTCCACTTTAGTGACAAATATCCCACAGTCCCCAGGCAAACAAGGCTCATTCACACCTTCTGCCATATCGAACCCAAGTGCCTTCAAGTCAATAGCCTCCTGTCAAAAGAGCAGCAGCCAAACACTTTATAAAGCAGTGATGAGAAACAGTCCGCCCTGAAACCTCAGGGACTCGCTCCACCGTGAGGACTGCCCCTTCCCCATGTCTGACGGGGTACTCAGCCCGCAGGTGAAGCTCGAAGCAGCTGCCATGTGCCCCTGTCAGCAACTGCAGACACGCATCCCTGCAGAAGAGCCTTGCTCCGCCCTTCGTCCTCCATGCACTGTGCCAGCGTCTGCCGCTGGAGGGGCCACGGACCAGCCTGTCATGACCAAGCTTGGACAAGGGCAGGGAAAGGATGCATGCACCCCAGCAATAAAAGCCAATGTCCCAAAACTAACAGCCGAGCAACGGGGAACCTCACAAGGGAGGCATCCTCTCCCTCCCACATCCGAAGAGTTCATGCCAGGACAGCAGGGCGGGGAAGACATGAGGGCAGCTCACCGTCTCCCTTTCGAACTCCACAATTTCCGTTTCCCACTCCATGGAGTCTGTATCGATGGCTGAGTCATGGGAGCTGTGGGCCATCAGCTGCCGGAACCGGGCCTCCTTCTCCAGCTGGGATTCCATCTGCTCCCTAGGACCAGAGAGGGCCATGCGACAGTCCCCAGGGAGGTGACTCCATCCACCCAAGTCACAGCTCAGAAGGGAGGAAGGCTGCCCTGAGGGCTTCCTCTCCCTCTCATCCTTCATGCCAGATTCCCAATAAATCTGGAGCCGCACACCACAGCTTCTTAGATATCAAGGTGTTTTCATGGGAAGTTTTTCAAAAAAGACTCAAATGCTTCCCAAATTTATCCAGGGGTTAAATGCAATTCCTTGAGAAATGCCAGCAAGACTTTTCTGTGGATACCAACCAGACTATTCTAAAATGCACAGGGAGAGAAAGGTAAGGAATCAGAAGAGCTAAAACAATTCTGAAAATGAAAAATTAAGTGAGAGGCATCATTCTACTTGATGTTAAGACTTGTGTTTATAGCTACAGTAATCGAGACTGGGCAGAACTGCAGGAAGACAGGCACAGAGATGACCGGGATAGAATGAAGAATCCAGAAATACCTTCACCAAGTACGAGAGGTACTCAGGTATTTCAGCAGAGGAAAGACACTCGACTGGTGATGCAGAAGCACTCGCACACCTGTGGCCAAAAAGCTGAGCCCTGGCCTACACATCATGTCTTAACAGAAAAGTTAACTCAAAGCGTATCACACTTTGAAATGTATAAAATAAAGCTGTAACACATTTAAAAGACAAAAGACAGTCTTTGAGATGATGGGTTAAGGGTTCTAAGACATCATACAACCCATGAAAAGTTTAAAATATAGGCGCCTGGGTGCCTCAGTTGGTGAAGCATGAACTCTTGATTTCAACTCAGGTCATGATCACACAGTTCGTGATCCCGAGTCCGGCTCTGCACTGCCAGCATGGAGCCTGCTTAGGATTCTGTCTCTCCTCTCTCTGCCCCTTTCCCTACTCTCTTTCTCTCTCTCAAAATAAATACAAACATTTATAGTAACAAAATTAAAAAGTTAAAAATCAGTAAATTGGACTTGACCAAAATCCAAAAACTGAAGCTCTTGTACCTGACCCCCTTCGTCCTAAAACCTGGGTCCAGGCAACCTTTCCAGTTCATCAGCACTGCCCACTGGGCTCTAGGGCATACCGGTGACCTCGTTCTGCTTCCTTCTCAAACGGACACGCTTGCAGGTCCACTCCTGCCTGGGTTGCGCCCTCACTGGCCAACTCCAGATGCTATCCAGGCTCAAGACAGAGCTTTAAAGCCTCCTTCCCCGGACACAGCCCCCACCAGCCCTGTGCAGCCTGTGGCTCAGTGTTCCATGCTCACTGCACCTGCTCATCTGTCACCCGCTGAGGCCCAGTCTGCTGCCTCTGCAGACTGGGGGCTCCCTGAGCAGCAGGGATCAGAGAGCTCAGCAAACAGGGAGTGAAAATTCAAATGAGCTCGACAAACAGGTGGAATTCGACTTTCTTAGAAGTTCCAGGCAATTCCAGCTCAATTAAAATGCAAAACTTCCTCCCTAGCTCAGGCCTCCAGGGTCCTGGCTTTACCTTAATTTGATTCCATCACTTGCTAGACCCAAGGTGGGTCTCTGGAGAGAGTGTGTCACTTTGCCTCCTAGCACAACATTTTCTTTAGAAAACTCAAGCCCGAGAGGCCCATATTAGAGGTTACTGAATGGGGACGGAGGGCAGCCTGTCGCTCCAGCTCAAAGGCGCTGCTCGAGCAGCGAGGCTTGCCCACTATACTCACAGTCCTCACGGCCCCGCACTGCTCTGTCAGCTTAGCAAGCTTCTCAGAACAGACAGCCACTGCTTCTCAGGAGAGCCTTGCCCTGCCCTACAGTGACGGCTCCTGGGTTCTGCCAATCTCTCCTTTGAACTCTGATCTTTGTCGTTTCAATTCACTGCTCAGGGTCACCATGTCTTGAATCACAGCGCTGGGACAGTGCTGTACCCGAGGGGAGGCTATCTGACACCCAGGCCTCTCCCACATGGGCATCCACAGGACACAGGCAGAAAGGACTGCTGAGTGGTGGTCTGTCTCCTCCTGTGTGCTGTGAGCCCCACAGACAGACCTGGTCGTCCATTCGGCTGCTGCCGCCAGGGTCTCCCACAGGCCTGGCCCATACAGTGCAGGCTCCCGGTAAATCCTTGTAGAATTGGTGAATGAATGAGGTAGGGAGAGAATGAATGAACAAATGAACAGACAGTTTATGCTTGCCTGTCCCCAAATGGACTGCCTCTGAACAGAGACCTTCCTTCCTATGTGCCTTCACACATGGTCCCTGCCCATCTCTGTGTGCTCATCAAAGGGCTGCCACCTTCTGTGAGGGCCTAAGAATTTCTATTTAACTCCCAACATGGAGGTGGCATTCAGACCCATTCCACAGATGGACAGAATAAGGCACAGTGAAGGGACAGGCAGCCAGGCCAGCATGGGGGGGGGGGGGTTTGCAGGGAGGGGGGAACTGCCCTGCCCTGACAGGAGAGGGGCCACCACACCCCCAGGCAGGCGCCCAGCCCAACATACTTGAGCTCCTTGAGCTCCCGGCTGACATCATTCTTCTGTTTGCGAGTGTCGTCCAGGCTGCGCAGGGCCTCAGCCAGCTCGCTCACTGCCCGGTCCCGCTCCCTCCGTAGGTTGTCACAGAGAGTCCTGGCAGAGAGGGCAGAGGCCAAGGTCACTGTGAAGATCAGGGGCAGAGGACTCATGGCCTACAGTGGACGGTAGCCCCAGCCCCCAAACACTCCAGTTCCTGCCTCACCTCGAAATGCACAGGAGTGCTTGAAACTCCAGAGGTGAGGCCCCCCTCCCCAGCCCAGGCCAACCCCACCCAGGGACAGAGCAGACACTGAGGACCAGGAGCGAGATGCCTCCGCAGTTACTGGGCATTGGGCGCATCCCACTGCTCTGCCCTCAATGAGCCTGGCTGATGCCCACCCCACCCCCACCCCACTGGGCAGACCGCTCTTCAAACACCCACCATGTGCCTCTGAACTACCCACACGCAGGCCTTTCTAGAGTTCGAGGGTGGACCCCTGCCGCACCCGGACTGAGCCCCATGCCTCAGTCGTCTCTGCAGCCCTGAGCTCTGTGCGGCTGATTGCAAAGTGCAGGCCTAACAAGTCCCCACCGCGGACTGTGTGGCTCTCGGGGCCCCAGCACCACCTCAGCCACTCAGAGAGAAGATAGGAACCCGTGACCTGGCAGCGGGGAGTGCGTGCTCTGGGTCACCTCCAGAACTGCATCCTGTAATAGGACGGCACCTAAGGACTGGTCCCCGCCTCGCCAAGGCCCCTGATCCCTCCACCAGGAGCCCTCACCTCCTGAGCAGCCCTGGCAGACGTCGGTCCCTCCAACAAACAACCACAAGGGGTCGTGCCGAGCCTCTCACCCACCAAGTCACCACTGGCACCACAGCAGCCCCTCGTGGCTCTACCCCAGCCAGGAACTGAGGCTGCACCCCTGGGCTTCCTGTTCGAGGCCCTTACAGCACTCCCTCAGGAACTCTGTCAGTTCCCTATCTGGTGACCCCCCCAAGTCCATGGGCATGTCCCTGCCCTGAGTACGCCACACGTCTTTGCTCATGCTTCCTCAGGTTGCAACAGCCATCCCCTCTTCTACTTGGGAAACCTCCATGCACACTCACGTTCCAGCTCATGCTTTCTGGGAGACTCCACACCTGTCCTCCCAGTGCCCTGGCTGCCCCCATCACAGTGGCCCTGGAATTTAGCATTCATACTGTGTCCCTCCCTGAGGCCCAGTCTGAAAAAGCTGCACGTGGCCCCCACAGCGTGGGCCCCTCAGGGGCATCACACCCGTCTGGGAGTCCCAGGGTCGCCTTGTACGAGGCACCTACAATCCTGGCACACAGCGGGTACCCGAAGAATACCAACGAAAAGAATGCATTTGTGACCTGTTCATTTCACCAGAAGTCCCCTAAGAGAAAAACCTGGCTTTGTGCCACCTCGTGGCAGGGAGAGGGTCTCACGCCGTCTCCAGGCACATGCAGACACCGAGGCTGCAGTGGACTCTCCTAACCCTATGAAGCAAAGCCGGGTCACCACATCAGGTGAGGAGGGAGGAACCTAGGTCACTCCCACCTTACCTGGACATGTAGCAAGTGACTCCAACCGTCTCCAGAGAACCGGCACATCATGGGAAGATGGGAGCCCACACCAGCCCAGGAGCTCCCCGTACCGGATGCTGTCCCGCTCCGCCACGATCTTGTCCCGCTCCTGGAAGGCCCAGTCCCGCCGGCACTTGGCCACGTCCGCCTCCTGGAGGGCTTCCTTCAGTTCCTGGCACAGGGCCTTGCACTGCTTTCGAAGGATTTCAGCCTCCTTGTTGGCTCTCCCAGCATCCATTGTCACCGTGTCTTTCATCTGGTGGGGTCAAGGGGCAAGCAGAGCTGGTAGTTAGTGAGCCTTCAGGTGAGAAGCACCCTCCAGCCGGTCAGGGGCTGGGGCTGGGCCCTCAGGAGCTGGAGGGAGGGAAACATGGGATCCCAGCCCGAACCCATCCCAACACACCCCTGCTTGCGCCTGCACCTCCAGTGACTCCATGTCCCACAGGCACTCTCAAGACATCTAGTGACACTAGGCGGGTTCCGGTCCAAACTCTCCCAGCCCCGAAGAGCAGAGCCTGGACCAGAACCCCAGCCCCAGTGCGGCGCAGCCGCGGATTCTGTGGCCAGGTGCAACGCCTTCCCTGGAGGACTTGTTCCAGGATCCTCCTCCTGCCACTCGCATGGCTCACGTCACACACTGTGTGTCTACAAAGAGCTCTCCTATCCAATCATAGTGACACAGGCCTGACTGCAGTGAAAGGTACGGCTGACGATCACAGTGATTCCCAGCCTCTGTGCCTGCAAGACTGGTCTTTGTGCTCTGGCACACGGAGTGATCTTTCAATCTGAACAAACACCAGTATCTTTGCTGGTGAAGTCCTGCATCTCAGGTTGTTTAAAAAGCACAAATCAAAAGCATCTACATCTTGACACCTCCTCAGAGCATTACATACTCTGCTACGGTTTCAAATCAAACACCCGGAAGCTCTCATACAGAAAGTTCCCTGCAAGTCTCTCTAATGCTTAGGAAACACCAGGAAAATGACAAAGGACACAGTGAGCGTCGACTGAAAGACGAATCCCCAACTTGAGCACAAGGGCTTTCAGAAGCAAAATACCAACAGGACACGAGAGGCAGACCCTGCCGTCTGTGCTGGAACCCCCACCTGTCCACGGAAAGAGTAAGGAAGCAGACACACCCAGAAGGCTTCGGCTGGCTCCGCAGGTCACCCTCCACAGAGGAGCCGGACACGCAGCCCCTGCTAAGACTCGTTCAAAAGGTTCCTGAAGGTTCAGACGACACACAGGGAATCAAAGGACATGGACTTGGCTCACGACCACCCTCCTCTCTCAAGCAGACTCAGGAGGAGCTGGGAAAAAGGCTGCACACACAGTACTCCTTAACCCCAGAGGGACACCTGGCTGGTGTGCTCTTCTGGCGCAGGCCTCACATCTGCCAACACCAGTCTATCCGAAAGAAAAGGAACCACTTCCCCAGTGGAGCACAATGAGGACAGTTCTGAGATCAGGGAGGCAGCCTGGCTGAAAGGCCGACCGCAGGTTCCTGCTAGGAGGCGGCTGCCGGACAGAGACGGGGTCCATCCCCAGGGGTGTCATCAACCATGGGGGAGAGAAGACCCTCCCGATGGCTCTCGGGTCCAGGATGGCCAAGGCCACAGACCTGGCCTCCTCTGGCCTGGTGGGGAGTGGTCCTGTCTGAGAAGCCAGACAGACACCACAAGGAGCGGAGCAGTGCAGTTCTGGGAGCTGCTGGGATGGGAGCAGGCTCCTCCTGTCCGGCCTGCTGCCTCAGGACAGTGCCCAGAACAGATTCCGGCTGCAGTGGACAGGCACACTTGACACCCAGCCAGTGCCCCCTGTGAAGGCCTGGACCCGGGCTCCAGGCCGAAGGACATGCTGAGGGCTGAGAGCAGGGGGGGATCACAGACCGCCACCAGCCATGGCCACCACGGGAAGCCGGGGGCTCTCGCACTCCCCCGCAGGAGCGCCACTGACCTCCAGAACCTCGGGAACCCCTCCAGGGGCTGCTGCCTACCAGCTCCTGGGGGTTTACACATTCCAATTTTTCGTTCAGTGACTGACACGTCACTGCCAAAGTTCCCTTCATCATCGGTTTGTCTTCCTTAGTTCATATCCTCATTTCCCCAGCAGTGAAGCTCTCAGATACCAGAATGAGAGAAGGATGGGATGGCGTCTCTGGGGCAAGGTCAAGTCCTGATACATTATCTGTGCTTATGAAAAACTCCTTCATCGTGGATTGTCAAAATTTCATCAAGTAGGCGTTCCTTTTCATGAGGCTTTTGTCCTCATGGTCTGGAGAAGTCTCACTCCCCATGTATGAAATAGCTGCCACCTGGCCCACCTCCGCCTATGAAAACAACTTCCTAGTGCTCACCAGAGCCCAACGGGCTGCAATATCCAGGCAGGCATGACAATCACCTTAACCGTAAATTCACACTCAGATCATTCCCGCACTACGGGGCACTATTCTATTGTGATTTCCACAGGCAACCGCTGGTCCCTCACAGCTCCCCTGTGAGGCACTGCTATTGTCTCCATTTTGTAGATGAGGAGCGTGAGGCCCGGAGAGGTAGGAGGTCCATGACTGAGGAGCGCCCCCCTCCCAGCTCAGGGCCCCTGTCCCTTGTATTCCCACAGCCCCTGGCATCGCCTGGGCCTAAGGAGGCATCAGTGTCTGCAGAGACACGCACAGGCCTTGGCCGCCTCTCAGGGGTCAGCCCTGCCTCGTGCTCAGTCTGGAGGGCTCTGGGTGCAACCATCTGATGCACACTGCCCCTGCCCACTCGCCCGACCTTTAACACCTCGCCTTCCTCGTCCCACGGACCAGTCTTAAAGGCTGCATTCTAACAGACATGCAGAGCAGATAGAATGGAGACGCCGGAAGAGAGAACTATTGCAACGGGGGGAAGTCTGCTGTACCCAGTGTCAGCAGCTCTAAGCAGACCAACCGGCAGGATGGGAAGGGCATCTCAAATAGGAGTCCCCCAGTCCACACGAGCCCCAGAGCGTGCACCTGAACCCGAGCGGAAAATGTGTTAGCCACAAGGCCAAGGTGGCTCGGATAGGAAAGGTGTAGCGACTCCTTGCTGATCACGCAGGACTCAAGCTTGCGGGCCCAGTTCCAATGCTACTCAACCCCCAGCCACTGAACCTGGAGGCCACGTGCCCCAGGGAGCAAGGCTTTGGAAGGTTTTGGGCTCAGTCTAGTGTAACACCTTCCCAGCCAGAGTCCAGACCATCCCTTAAAAGAGCAGACACCCTAAGGGTGCGATCCTGACCTCACAAGGCCAAGATGCGGATGGCTTGGAGCCCTTGTTCTTGGCATCTTGCTTCTCAACGAGCAAATCTTTGACTGTCAACACAAGGCTGATGTACAATCACTGAACCGAGGGTTTGCGTGTGAGAGTGTCTGTGAGCGGAGCACACGCTTGTCTGTGTCACCTACTTTCTTGCTACGCTGTGAGCCCCAAGGCCCGGACCTCACCCGGACTTCCCTTTGCACGCCCCGCGGCCACAGTGGAGCCGGGCCCCAAGTGTGAGCTCAGCAGCTCCCCAGGCAGCATTCGAGAACCCAGCCGGCCCGCAGACCTAGCACGGAAGCCCTTAGCCGCGGCTCAGGGAGAGGCTGCCAGTGCAGACACCCGGCCGCCAGGGCCCTGCTCGCCCGGGGACCGGGAGGCCAGCTGCCCCCACACCCACCTGTCGCAGCGCCTCCATCTCCTCGCTGGCTGCCTTCTTCTCAGATGTGCTGCTCTTGAGCTTGGACTCAGCCAGCTCCACTTCGGTCTGCAGCTTGTCCAACTCAGAGATGACCTGGTCGCGCTCGCTCATGATGAGTTTGTACTCGCTGTACACGGCGTCCCGCTCCTCCTTGTACTTCTCCGACTCCTTGGCCGTTTTTAATTGCATGGTCCTCAGCTCAGTCATCTCTGACTGCAGCAGCTCCATCTCCCACTGCAGGTCCTTGTTCTGGGCCGTGGCCTTGTTCAGCTCTTGGTGGATGGCCTCAAACCTGGGGGAGAGAGGCAGCTGCGATGTGGGGGGCAGGGACCTGCCCAGGCAGCCCCGCCGAACTGGACAGTGAAGCACCAAGTCTCGTCGGGGTCATCCGCACCCCCAACAGAGGAAAAAGTCACAGCACTGGTCACCCCAGTCCTTTACAAATACAGAAGTGGATCTGAGGACTTCATGCCCTCAGCTCTAGTAGAAATAACAGTACATTTCTTCCACAGTCAGGCCACGATATTTAAAAGAAATAAAACAGGGGTGCCTGGGTGGCTCAGTCGGTTAAGCATCCAGGTTCTCAGGTCATGATCTCACGGTTCGTGAGTTCAAGCCCCACGTCGGGCTCTGTGCTGACAGTTAGCTCAGAGCCTGGAGCCTCTTTCGGATTCTGTGTCTCCCTCAATCTCTGACCCTCCCCTGCTTGTGCTGTCTCTCTTTGTCTCTCAAAAATAAATAAATAGCTTTTAAAAACCAGAAAAAAAAATTAAAAATAAAACGATGCTAGACTCGCAGCTAATGAACAATGAAAGTGGCCTTAATGATCATTTAGTCTGACGGCCTCATTTACCAGATACAGAGGAGAAGGTGGGTATGGGGAACTGGGGCGATAACACAGCTCAGTCCTTCCAGACCACGAGGCACCTTCCACACAGGTGACCCGGCAAATCAGAGCCTGCAGCTCTACAGAAGCAATTCAAAAAGCACATTCTTTAGAAGGACAATCCTTCATGAAGCGCCATAAAAAATAAAGTGTGTTCTCTGCTGGCTTCCACTGATAAACACTGTGTCCTCCTCCTGGAGAGGCTAGTACAGAGTACCAGAGTAAAGGCTCTGAGAAGTCCCGCAGTATACAGTCACACCTGTCCAAGGATACCTTGGCAACTCCTAATCTTTGTTGCATCCAGAGAACCGCATGCACAGGACAGCAGGGAACCCTGAAGAGAACTGGCGTGCTGCACGAATGAACCTTACGAAACTGTGCTTGAGGGCAGGGGTCGCTTCCCGACAGATTATATACCTTGAAATGAGTGAACTTTTAGAAGAAACAATGCCTAGGATGAATAACTCTACTACATGCTGGGCAGGTGGGGGACACGGAAGGGAGAGGCTTGTGGGGAGACCTAAGAAACAAGGTGGTCGAGCTTCTCCAAAAAGGACATCCACATGAAATGACAGTCAACTTAACTCATCATCAGGGAAATACAAATCAATACCACAATGAGATACCACCTCTCGCCAGTCAGTGTAGCTAAAATGAAAAAATCAGGAGACTGTAGATGCTGGCAAAGATGTGGAGAAACAGGCACCCTCTTACACTATAGGTGGGAATGTAAACTGGTGCAGCTGCTCTGGAAAACAGTGGAGGTTCCTCAAAAAATTAACAATAGAACTGCCCTATGACCTAGCAACAGCACTGCTAGGGATTTATCCAAGGGATACAGGAGTGCTGATGCATAGGGGCACAGGTACCTGAATGTTCACAACAGCACTTTCAACAATAGCCAAATCATGGAAGGAGCCTAAATGTCCATCACCTGATGAACGGATCAAGAAGATGTGGTTTCTATATACAATGGAATACCTCATGGCAATGAGAAAGAATAAAATCTGGCCATTTGTAGCAAAGTGGATGGACCTCGAGGGTGTTATGCTAGGCAAAGTAAGTTAGGCAGAGAAGAACACATACCCTATGTTTTCACGCGTAAGGGTAACAGAAGAAACTTAGCAAAGGACTATGAGGGCGGGAAAGGAGGAAAAATAGTTGGGGAGATGGAGGGAGGCAAACCATGAGAGGCTCTTAAACTGAGAGCTGATGGGGGGGGAGGTGTGATGGACATGGAGGATGGCACTTGTCGGGATGAGTACTGGGTGTTACATGCAAAGGAACTTGACAATAAACTATAAAAGAAAAGAAAAAAGAGGAAAAAAGAAAAAAGAGAGAAACAAGGTGGTCAACGCTCCAGAGCTGTTCATATGGGAGGACGGAGTGCAATTCCCACGACACACTGAGTGCCAACAAAATGTTTCCAAAATGTTCCAAGAAAATAGTTTTCAATGAAAAGGCATGGTCACTTGTGGGCCTCCCTGCCCTTTCTTTTGACTCCTTGGAAATGGCTGGGAGCCTTGCAGGGAAGAGGAAGCTCTCCAAGGAGAGTGGTCCCGAGGCCAAGAAGCCCCACGTGGCCCCCTGGCCGCTCTCTGGGCGCAGGACAGGGACGGACGGGCCGCTCTTACCTCCTCAGGGAGAGGGCGCACTGGTGCTGCAGCTGGATGGCTGTATCCCGCTGCTGAGTCAGCATCTCCGTCTGCTTCAGCAGGCGCTGGTTCTCCTCCTCCAGCTGCTCCAGGCGGCTCAGGTCGGAGGTGTGGATGGCAACTTTCTCGCTGTACCTCTTCCGCAGGGCATCATAGTCCTTCTTGACCACCTCCAGCTTGTCCATGGCCGTGTCATACAGCTTATTGAGAATTTCTGATGATCCATTGTGCTTCAACACCTGGGGGCCAGAGACTCATAGTTACCAAGGGTCTGAGGACAGGAGGAGGGGCAGACTAGCCACTGTCCTCCGTCTGGGGATATTTCTGCTGACAAAGGACGGGAGGCCACACCTTCTGGCCTCTGGGAGGCTCTAGATGTGATGCCACAGGCCTCGCAGACACACTGGCCAGATCCCTCCTTCACAAAGATATGCTAAGCGTGAGCAAGGAGGTGCTGCTGCAGCCCCGAGACGTCTATCCTGAGAAAGGCTGCTCACAAGCTGACCCCTGGCTGGCAGCTGGGAGCTCGAATGACGAGCAGCTCCCTACCCTCCTGGAAATCATTCCTCAAGTGACGACAGGGGCTCCCGGGGCCTCAACTGGACAGATCAGGGCTGAGGCTGAGCGCACGTTCTCTTCTGGGAGCCCAGAATTTCAGTGCAGACTCAGCAGAGGGGACCTGTGTGGACAAACCCCACCAACACCCCTGGGCAGGGAGAATGTCACAGTTCAGTGATAGAAGAATTAAGGGGGTCCCATGTGACTCCTCGGGGAATGACTTTCAGAAACTTGCACGTGCTTTCCTCTGGATTTTGCCCCGTGCACCTCTTCCCTTTGTTGATTTTGCTATGGATCCTGTCACTGAAATAAATGTTTAGCCCTAAATGTGATTAATGCTGAGTCTTGTAAGTGTGACCCACCTCCAGAAGGCTTTCATCTTGCAAAACTGAAACTCAATCCCCATTAAACAACAGCACTCCCGTTCCCCCTCTTCCCTCAGCCCCAGCAGCCTCCCTACTGTATTTTCTATTTCTCTGAATCTGAGAACTCTAAGGACCTCACACAAATGGAATCATGCATATTGATCTTCTTGTGATGGACTTATTTCCTCTGGCAGAATGCCTTCCAGTTTCTTCCGTGCTGCAGCAGGTGACCGAGACTCCTCCCTTTTTACAGACGGCTCCTATTGCAGGTACATATGGACTGCGTTTTGTTCATGCATTCATTTGTCAAAGGACACTTGGGTTGTTTCCATCTCTTGGCTATTGGGAGAGTCCGATTGTTGATAGTATCCTAATTTCTTAGACAAATAGGGGTTCTGTTGACTTGCATTCCCAGTCACTGGAAAGACAGAGCGATCCTCCTATAACTCCTGTTTACTGACTACACACATCTCCTCTATGAATTGCTTGTATGTATCCTTGATTTTCCTTCCTCCCTCCTTCCCCACCTCCCCCTTTGTCTCTTCTTCTTGTAGGACTTATTTTGCATTTCCAGATGTGAATCCTTTCCCAGTTACATTTATTACAAAAGCTTCTCTGGGTTTATGGCTCATGTTATACCACAATTTCCCATTTGATCCAGTAAAAACCATCAATCTTTTCCTTTACGGTTTGGGCTTTGGGTGTCTTATTGAAGAAGCTCCTTCCTACCCGGAGATTGTGACGAGACTCTCTAGTTTTCCAATTTTAAAAAAAAAATTTTTTTTCTTAAAAGTTTTAGTTTCCCTTTTCAAATGAAATCTCTCAGCTACTTGGAATGTTTTCTTTCCTGTACATTGCGAGATGGGGCTATAACATTACTCTTTTCTATAAACCACCAAATAAGTCCAGCACGGACTGAGGACACCTGAACGCACCCACGTGCCGGCAGTGAGGGCGGGAGGATACCAAGCACATCACCCGAAGCGGTGCCCACAAGTGAGGGGTGAGAAAACCGTCCGCGTGGACGTGTGTCCACACAGGCCCAGGACACAAGGAGCGAGTGGAGAGTTCTCCTGACTTCTGGGTCAGTCAGTGTCTCCACCAGGGCCTGGAAAAGGTCCAGCTTCTGGACGGGAGCGTCCTGACTCGTGGACAGTCCCGCAAACATTCCAGGTCAAAACCACTTCCAGGGGTTACTGTCTAGTCATCCCCTGGGCCAGGTGAGAGCCCCACTGGCTTCAAAGGCATCCAGTGCTTTCTGCACCACAAAGGCACTGCTGCCATTCCCGGGCTTGCACACAAGAGGGCGGCCCTGGGTAGACCAGCGGGGGGCTCTCCTCCTGCAGCTGCCTCATCCTCCAAGCTCCTCAAGAAACCAGCTAGACCTAAAGGTAGCCTCCTTTTCGCCCTTGGTATCTTCACCGGCCCGCAGCACACTCTGGAGTCTACACTGTGGCTTGCCTTTCCTCCTTGGGCAATCGTTCCCCAAATGCCCCAACCGTAAGGAGCTTGGACTAGAGCCTGTGTGACAGTCAGTGAACTGGCTGCCAGGATGGGTCACACATTCCCAGGGAGACAGCGTCAGACAGGCAAAAACCCAGGGCAGACCCAGGAATCCTTTCTGATGCTCACTCCAGATCAAAGAGCATTTTGGGGTCCAGGCTGTGTTGCTTCAGCCATGGCCCAGCACACAGGTGCGCACTGCACAGGACCGAGTCTTGCTTATTGTGAGGTGAAATCCACCCTCCTCGACTTCTACCCTCTCATTCTCGTTCTAGCCCTAGTCCCCTGGAATGATTCCTTTCCAAGGGACAGCATCCAGACGCTCAAAGAGGCTCACAGGCCCCCAAATACCTCTCAACTTTCCTCTACAAAAAGTTTTCCAAACTGAAGAACTTTGGAAAAATCATGGCCACAGTTAAGTCCAGAGACTCTGAAAAGTCACCCTATCTATTAGTATAGAATTATTCCTTTGTATAATCAGAAGGCCACGGTCGTATTAGATAGTCTGACTCACGTGCGCACTCGCACACACACCGTGTTTAGTTTACCAAATGGAATTCCAAGTGAGAGAATATTTAAATTCAGCCCAGCATTCTAAAATGAGACAGGCAGGAAACTTGTCGTCTCCAGGAGGCAGAAGTCTTTAGAGGGGATTCCCCCGGCTCGGGAGGATGAGGAGGAAGTGGCCCAGGAGAGGCGCGAAACCAGGGTCTGGGTCCATCCACACAGCAGGACCCGGCCGTTGGACTGCGCCCCCCTGGGAAGCCAATGGTGAACGACCCTCTTCTTGACACGCTCAGAAACGAGTCTCACTGGGCTTCTGTGAGGCATGCCCTTCAGAAACGAAGAAATACCCTTCCCAGGGATATCTGAGAAAAGAAGTCAACTTTCAGGAATCACCAAAAGCTGATAGGTGGGGAGGAGTGACTTCACTGTTGTTTGCGGTTTTTCCTTTTCTAACCACAGAATGTGCATCACCACAGTAAAGAAACTAGATGCTCCCCCGACCAAGGCGTGGCAACCTCTTCCCGGGATCTCTTGGGCAACCGAGAAGAATCCAGATGGCCATTCTGATCGCGGCATCTGGAGACAGACCTGCCAGGCTGCAAGGTTCCCCCAACACACGGGCATGCGGACACGCGCATGCGAACATGTGCACACGCACAGGCAAAGCGGGAGAGGGCCCAGGCCCCCGGGCCCCAGCCTGTGCCGGCCCTCCCAGCCAGGGCTGCCTCATTTCCTCGGAGATAAATCATGGAGAGGGCTGGGGAGCCCCACAAATCCCTCAAGCAAACACGCAAGTCAAACAGCACCACTGACCCCACAAGGGCCTCTTCAAGTTCACAAGGCCGGGGAGGAGCCAGGGAACAAAACCAGCCTTGTCCAGAGAGCTCAACCTTCGCCCCCGGGCCCTGTGGGGAGAAACCTGTGGTCACCCCCATGTCCCCGGCACCCCCACATCCTCTGCTGCTGGCCTACCCAAGAATGAGCTTCACCTCAGTTCCGGGGAAGGTGAGGCAGCCCAGGCTGAAGACAGCAGGTGGCCCTCATCCCCACCCCCACGGCAGCCAGCCTCCTTCCTGGTGGGGTCCCAAGGTGGCACTTGCCAAGAGACACCAATACAGCTGAATAAAATTGGGGAAACTTACTGACCCTTGTAATAACCTGCCCCTCACCCCACCCCACAAGGGTCACAGCTCTAGGAAACCACAGGAGAACAACACATGCGCTGGAGGCGTCAGGGAGAAAACCTTCCCATGTCATCTGTGGGAAGAACAGGAAAGGGGAGGAAGGGAAAGCAGCTCAGTCCGGATGTTTGTTCCAGTTGGGAAAGTCCTCAGGAAGGCCAGAGAACAGGAGGCAATGAAACTTTATGCCTCATGAGGGCAGACTTTTTTTTATGGCAAGGTAGTAACTGGAGTCTTTTTTTTCAAAGTATACTTCATAGAAAGTACAATTCACCTTTTAAAGTGCACAAGTCAATGGAGTTAGGTATTTACAAGGTCGTAAACCCGCAAGGTTATAAACCCGCAAGGTTGTGTAGTAACTACCACAGTGTTTCCAGAACATTCTCATCTCCCCAACGGGAAACCTGTGCCCGTTAGCACTCACGCTCCCTCCTCCCAACCCTCTTGCCCACAAAACCCCCCATCTACAATCAGTCCCTGTGGGGTCCCCTGTTCGGGAATTTCCTATAAATGAAACCATACACCATGTGGTCTTCTGTGACTGGGCTCGTTCACGTGGCACCATGCTTCCAAGGTTCCTCCGCACAGCAGCAGGGATCAGTCCGTCATTCATTCATTTTTATTCCAAATAACATTCCATTGTAGAGAATATACCGTGTTTTATGTACCCATTCATCAGCCGACGGACATCTGGCCTGTTTCCACTTCTTGGCTGTTCTCAATGATGCCAATCTATGTCACCATAGGTTTCCAACTCTCTTGGGGATGTACCTCGAGGTGGAAATGCTGGGCCATGGGGGCTCTATGCTTAACACTGTGAGGAGCTGCCACACTGGCTGGAGAGCAACTGGCCAATGTCACATCCTGCCCGGCCGTGCACGGGCCTGTGTCCACTACTCCGTGTCACATCCCGCCCAGCCAAGCACGGGCCTGTGTCCACTACTCCCGTGTCACATCCTGCCCGGCTGTGCACGAGCCTGTGTCCACTACTCCGTGTTACATCCCGCCCGGCCGTGCACGGGCCTGTGTCCACTACTCCGTGTCACATCCCGCCCAGCCAAGCACGGGCCTGTGTCCACTACTCCCGTGTCACATCCCACCCAGCCGTGCATAGGCCTGTGTCCACTAATCCCGTGTCACATCCTGCCCGGCCGTGCACGGGCCTGTGTCCACTACTCCGTGTTACACTCGCCCAGCCAGGCATGGGCCTGTGTCCACTACTCC
>PISW01012751.1:0-30500 GCA_004023785.1 Mungos mungo | reverse complement strand
ATTGCTACTTCAGTAATACATGGGGAGGAGAGGGGGGAGGGGGAGGAGGGAGGGGGAAGGGGGAGGGGAGGGAAAGGGGGGAAGGAGGCAGAGGGGAGGGGGGAGAGGAGAGGAGGGAGAGAAGGGGAGAGGGAGAGGTAAAGGAAAGGATAAAAGAATGAAAAAAAGAGAGAAAATACACTGTCTTTTGAAGGAAAACAGTATTTATCTAATCTGCCCTCTGGACATCTCAATCTTGACATCAAGGTGTCTTTTAGATTCAACTTGAGTCTTTTAATTAGTATAACAATATCTGAAAAAGTTCTCTACAGAAGCAAAACATTTAGTTGCAAATATAAATTTATTTATCTAACAATATGTGTAAACTGCTAAAAGAAATTATCTTGAAAAAATCTGCATCCATATCCACAGAGATTATATCAGTTATCTTGAGCAAATTGTTATGTATAAGTACATGCATTCACATACATATACAAACATGCATCACCAACATATGTACGTGAACACAAATGTGGCAATATAATCCCTTTGATCCCAATTCCCTTAAGGAACTGGCAAAGGATAATGCAAAATTCCACTTAAGGGAAAGGCCTATGCCTGATTTTCTTTGTATTCCCTGATCATCAATTTTGGTGTTCTAATAAACAGAAGAGATTGATAGAATGTTCGCTTTTATTGTTTTAATTTTATTAACTTTGATTTTATTGTTTTAATTTTTTCCGCACTTACATGTTTTCTCTAACTGGAAGAAACTTTAATACATATGTATGAAGATCAATTAAATTGAAGTAACAGCAGATTGTTTTACCTCATGTTCTTAAAGAATGAGCTTCTGATTTTTTGTTTGTTTTTTCTACATGTGAAAGCATTCTGTCCTAAGCAGTTTCTCACATCCTTATGTAAATCTCATCTTTAGGAGCATCTGGGTGGCTCAGTTAGTTAAGTGTTTGACTTCAGCCCAGGTCATGGCCCTCCACTTTGTGTGTTCAAGCCCTGGCTTGGGCTCTGTGCTGAAAGCTCAGAGCCTAGAGCCTGCTTTGGATTCTGTTTCTCCCTCTCTTTCTGCCCCTCCTCTGTTAGCACTCTGTCTGTCTCCCCCAAATAAACATTAAAAAAATTTTTTTAAGGTCATCTTTAACAAATTTTTTCTCCATCAGATTTCTTCCCAAAATGGAAGTCATTTAACACAGATGATCCATTTTCTGTATATTTCTTCTTTCATCACTCTATAAAAGCTTTATTAATTCCTTATTTTCTGAGCAACCATTTATTGCATAATCAGCTAGGTGCTAGGTGCTAGGCCAAACACTATAAATAAAAAGACTGACATGAGATCACAGTGGAATGGGAAATACCTTTTAATAATGTAGTAATGGGACCAAGTACCATAGTAGAGAATACAAAAGATAATTATTCTAGAGGACTTGCTATTTGCTAGACATTGCACATACCTCAGTATAGTCAACAGAGGTTAAAGTCAAGGGCTTCAGGAGTGAAAAGGAGAAAATGATTCATTCATCTGATGAAGTTAAGAAAAGGTTCAGAGAATAGATTTTATTTGAGCAAAGTCTTGGAGAAAGTATTGAAATTCAGCACACAGAAAATAAACACCAAGAAGAAAGCAAAGCTCATAAAGACTGATATCCTGTGTGAGAACATACAAAATAATGTCTTTTATTTCAGAAATACTATTAAAAATCTAGATGCAATGAGTTTCTAATAGAACTTTGTATTAAATCATTAATACATATTTTATAAAGTTTTTCTCTCCTAATTCAGAGATATAAAGGGCATTCTACCCAATTATCTAAAAGATATTTAAAATTAAAGACAGACTATTCTAAAATAAATCTACCAAGGATACAAACTATTATTTTTCTGGCTATTTTAAATATGTACACACAGGTGCATAGACATGTATATATTTTATTTAAATTTTAGTTGACATATTGCAATTTAGTTGCAATGTCGGTTTCAGAAGTAGAATTCAGTGATTCATCATTTACATACAATACCCAGTGCTCATCCCAACAAGTGCCCTCCTTAATACTCATCATCCATTTAGTCTTCTCCCACCCAACTTCCTCCATCAACCCTCAATGTTTGTTGTCTATCATTAAGAGTCTCTTGTGGTTTAGGTATCTCTCTCCTCTTCTCCTCCTCTTCCTATACATTCATCTGTTTCGTTTCTTAAATTCCACATGTGAGTCAAATTTTATGATATCTTTCTGACTTATTTCACTTACTATTTTCTAGCTCCATCCATATTGTTGCAAATAGCAAGATTCCATTGTATATACATTTACTACATCTTCTTTATCCATTCATTAATAAATGCTCATTTGAGCTGCTTCTATGTCTTGGGTAGCATAATTAATGCTACAATAAACACAGGGGTGCATGTATCCATCTGAATTAGTTTTTGTTCTTTGGAGGTAAATACTCAGTAGTGGGACTAATACATCATAGGGTAGTTCTAATTTTAACTTTTTGAGGAACTTCAATACTGTTTTCTACAGAAGCTGCACCACTTGCATTCCCATCACCAGTACACAAGAGTTCCTTTTCCTCTACATCCTCCTGCAATCCTTGTGGTATCTTGTGCTTTTGATTTTAGCCATTCCAACAGGTGTGAAGTGATAGCTCATTGTAGTTTTCTTTGTGTTTCCTTGATGATTGGTGATGCTGAACATCTTTTAATGGGTCTTTTTGGCCATCTGGATGTCTTCTTTGAAGAAATGTTTATTCATGTCTTCTGTCCAGTTTTTATTTTGATTATTTGTTTTTGGGGAATTGAGATGTAGAAGTTTTGTGTTTTTTTCTTAATATGCTTTGGATACTAACCTTTTATCAGATAGGTCTTCTCCCATTCACTAGGTTGCCTTTTAGTTTTGATTGTTATTTTAGCTGTGCATAAGCTTATTTTGATGTAGTACCAACAGTCTCCTTTTGGTTTTACTTCCCTTGCCTCTAGAAAAATGTTGCTATGGCCAATGTCAGAGAAATTATAATGTGTGCTCTATTCTAGGATTTTTATGGTTTCAAGGTCTCACACTGACATCTTTAATCCAATTTGAATTTTTGTATATAATGTAAGTGGTCCAGTTTTCCCAGTACAATTTGTTGAAGAGATTTTTTTCCCATTGCATATTCTTTCCTGCTTTGTCAAACACTAACTGACCATATAATTGTGGATTTCTGGGTTTTCTATTGTGCCTCATTGATCTGTGTGTCTATTTTTGTGCCATTAGCATACTGTTTTGATTACTTAAAGTCTGGAATTATGATGCTAGCTTCCTTCCTTCTTTTTTTTTTTTTTTTTTTTTGCAGATTTATTTGGTTATTCAGGGTCTTTTGTGGTTCCCAAACCAATTTTAGGATTATTTTTCTAGTTCTTTGAAAAATGCTGTTGGGGGGCACCTGGGTGGCTGAGTCGGTTAAGCATCCAACTTCAGCTCAGGTCATGATCTCACACTTCGTGGGTTCAAGTCCCGCATCAGGCTCTGTGCTGACAGCTAGCTCTGAGCCTGGAGTCTGCTTCAGATTCTGTAACTCCCTTTCTCTCTGACCCTCCCCTCCTCATGCTGTCTCAGTCTCTCAAAAATAAAAAAAAAATTAAAAAATTTAAAAAAAAGAAAAAGAAAAATGCTGTTGGTATTTTGATATGGATTGCATTAAATGTGTAGATTGCTTTGTATGTTATTTAATACAGAAATTTTAACAATATGTGGTCTTCCAATCAGAGCATGGAATGTCTTTCCATTTCTTTGCTTCATCTTCAATTTCTTGAAGTCACTGATTTATCATTTCCAGTACTTTTTTGGTTGAGTCTTTAGGGTTTTCTATTTATAGTATATCATTCTGCAAACAATGATATTTTTACTTCTTCCTTACAAATCGGATGCCTCGTTTCCTTTTGTTGTCTGATTGCTGTGGCTAGGAATTCTGGTATCATGTTGAATAAAAGTGGTGAGAGGTGATATCCTTGTCTTGTTCCTGCCTTTAAGGAGAAGATCTCAGTTTTTCCTCCATTGTGGATAATGTTAGCTGTGGGTTCTTCACATAAAGTCTTCATTATATTGAGGGATGTTTCCTGTAGACCTCCCTACTTTAGGGCTCTTATCATGAATGGATGTTATACTTTCTCAAATACTTTTTATGCAACTACTGGAAATGATCATATGATCATTACCCTTTCTCTTATTGATATATCATATTAATTGATTTGTGAAAAGTGAACTACCCTTGCATCCCAAGAATAAATCCCACTGTATCATGGTGAATAATTTCTTAATGTATTGTTGGATTTGGTTTACTAGTCTTGTGTTTAGGATTTCGCACCTATGTTCATCAGAGATATTGCCCTGTAGTTCTCTTTTTTGTAGTGTCTTTATCTGGCTTTGATATCAGGGTAGTCCTAGCCCCACAGAATGAATTTTAAGTTTTCCTTTTCTATTTTTGGGAATAGTTTGAAAAAGAATTGGTATTAACTCTTTTTTAAATGTTTGGTAGAATTCAGGGCACCTGAGTGGCTCAGTCGATTAAGCATCTGACTTCCACTCAGGACATGATCTCACAGTTTGTGAGTTCGAGACTCACATTGGTCTCTGTGCTGACAGCTCAGAGCCTGGAGCCTGCTTTAGATTCTGTGTCTCCCTCTCTCTCTGCCTCTCCCCTTCCCATGCTCTCTCTCTCACACTTTATCAAAAATAAGCAACTTTTTTTTAATGTTTGGTAGAATTCACCGGTGAAACAGTCTCATCCTGGACTTTTGTCCATTGGGAGTTTTTTAATTACTGATTCAATTTCATTGCTGGTAATCAGTCTCTTCAAATTTTCCATTTCTTCCTGCCTCAGTCTTGATGGGTTATATGTTTCTAGGAATTTATACATTTCTTCTAGGTTGTCTAATTTGGTGGCTAAAATTTATTTTTTATTTAAGTATTGTGTACATGCAAAATGCATAAATCCTAAATATTCATCTTGATAATTATACACATAGACAACATGTCAGTTTAATGATATCTAGATCAATAAAAAGAACACTGCCAGGACCAGAGCCCTTTTTATGTTCCCTCTTACTCAATACTATCCCCCTCCCAAAAAAATCAATATTATGATCTATTACCAAAGACTTGTTTCCTTTGTGGTTCATATTAATGGATTCTTGTAGTATCAAGCTTATTTGTATGCAATATCATGTCTGTAAGATAGAGCTATTTTATAAAATATGACAGTCCACAAAATTCCATTTTATGACACTAGAATTTATGTCTCAAATATTTATAGACTAATTTTAGTTTGGGACACTTATGAATGATACTCCAATAGTCAGTCTTTTACACATATATACATATTTATTTTTAATATTTACCTAAAATGAAACTGCAGGATCACAAGCTGAATGTATACTCATCATTAGTAAATACAAACAAATTTGTTTCTAATTATGGTCTATCCCAATTCAGATTCTTCCCAACAGTGTGTTCCTTGGGTGGTGTCAATTAAGGTTGTGAAACACAATACCCTGGATGTTCCTTCCCCACTGGAGACACTGATTAAACAACAATACATGGAGCAATTCCATGAAAAGTCTAGAAATGAGTTAAGAGGCTCTTACACTCCAAGTAAACACAGATCCAGCCATATCTAAGTGAACAGAAAAATCCATGATACTAACTCACCAGAACTCCCCTTCCACAGTGTGGCAGACTTTAGTGGTAAGACAACTGAATCAGCAATCCAACGCCTCCCAACAAAGAAAAGCCTAGAAACACATGGCTTCACTGGAGAATTTTACCAACTATTTAAAGAATTAACACCAGGGGGGCCTGGGTAGCTCAGTCGGTTAAGTGGCCAACTTCAGCTCAGGTCATGATCTCACAGTTTGTGAGTTCAAGCCCCGCACTGGGCTCTGTGCTGACAGCTCAGAGCCTGGAGCCTGCTTCAAATTCTGTGTCTCCCTCTCTCTCTGCCCTCCCCTGCTCATGCTCTGCCTGTCTCTCAAAAATAAATAAATATTAAAAAAAAAAAGAATTAACACCAATGCTTCCCTGGACTCTTTCAAAAACTTTGAAGAAATTTTAAACTCATTTTAGAGTACAGCATCATTTTCTACCAAAGCTAGTCAAAGATACTATATGAAAACTGAAGAATATCCTGAATGAATATGGAAGCAAAAATTCTCATATTTCACTGTATGTATATAATGATTTCCTATAAATAACAGGCAATAGAAGATAAAATAGGTGGGATTATACAAACTCCTTGTCTGTACAGGTTTTTTTTTTTCCTGTGCAGTATGAAATAATCAATAGAGTGAAAAAACCACCTACATAATGAGAGAAAGTATGTGCAAACTATATTGATAATGAGGAGTTAATTTCCAAAATATATATAGAACTTGTACACTTCAATAACAAGAAATAAATAACCTAACTTTTTAAATAGGCAAAGGATTGCATAGGAACTTCTCCAAAGGAAACAGGCCGATAGGCATATGAAAAGATGTTTAACATCTTGCATCATGGAAATGCAAATGAAAAAATTATCAAAAATCAAAATGTGGGATTTGTTACTACCCTACACAGATCAGACTTAGGTTACTACCCTATACCGATCATATTTTACAGGCACAATTGAGGTATCTTTAATTGCAAATGCAAATTCAGATCCACTATCTAAAGAATGTAGTGGAAAACTAATCTGAAGAGTCAACAAACTGTGTACTAGACTGGACACATGGAATGCAATGCAATGACATTTCTTGCATTAAAACTTAGCATGCAAAACAATGATGTGTATATTATAGAACAGTGATGTATCTGATATCCCATATGTAATATACAGTTTGTATGAAGGTATACATTTAAAAATGTGTACAATACAGCTAACATAACACTGTAGTATACCAGAAGAATATTACTAGTATCTAATATTGAGTAAAACTCACTGTGGATTTGCATCGCCTTGGAAGTATGGTAATTATAACTAGTGTAACCAATATTTGTAAATCACATTTTGCAACTGTGCAGTTTATACATATGTATTTTTAAATAACTTTTTCACAATTTTTCAGTTATTGAGATGTGTGTCACACACACAAAAAACAAGATTTTTTTGCTGTTTTTTGCTTTTGTTCTTGTTTAAATAATGTAGACATTCTTCAGAACCTGTAATCTGTGTGTCATTTCCTGTTCATAGATACCCAAGAAACTTTAGCAGCCACCAGCCTTAATGCATGTAATAGGACACTACTGTGATTTACCTGCAATTTTAGATCCATATGAAATTAGAATTTATAAACTGACTTGGGTTGCAAATGTTACATGACTTATGTTATAAATGAAAAACAGTTCCTTTATTCCTTATCCTTGCTAACATTTGGTATTTTTTAAAGTAATTCTCATAAATGTGTATGGTTATTTTGATTTAAAACTCTTTTTATTTTGAGGGAAAGTGGGGAGCAGCAAAGAGAGAGAGGGACAGAGGATCTGAAGGAGGCTCTAGGCTGACAGCAGCAAATCCAGTGTGGGACTCCAACCCATGAATCACGTGATCAAGACCTGAGCTGAAGTCAGATACTCAACCGAGACACCCAGGCACCCCTTGATTTAATTTTAATTTTTGATCTTGTTATCTTGACTAATAGCTAAATATAGTATTTATAGGTGCTATTTTTTTTTTTACCCATCCTGGTGTTATTTTTTTTACCCATCCTGGTATATATTTTCATGAACTAGTTCGTACATAACATACAATTTTAATAATACAACTGTTTACCAACAACCATGTTTAAGAAAAGTAAATTATTACTTTAAAATCACTATTTCCTCTGATCTCACCTTCCCTTTCTGTCCCTCATATTGAAGACTATTATGACAAACATATGCTTATCATTCTCTTGTCTTTATAATTTCATTACAAAAAATCTTATCTTTCCCCAAATGTTGTATTGTTTAGCTTTTTGTTTTAAGGTTCAGGCTTATTTAAATGTATAACTTGATTAAGTTTTAAAAGTGTATTTTTCATGCATTCAATACCAGAAAAAAAGATAATGAACATTTCCATCCCCATAAAAAGTCTGTTGGTTCTTTTGAGGTCAACTCTCTCCCCTTTCCTATAGTCTCTGGCAACTACTACTCTGATTTCAGTTTTCGTAAATTTGCTTTTTCCAGATTATAGTTTGTATACAATGCAGTGTCTAGCCTTTTGTATTTCTTCCACTGAGCATGTTTTCAATGAATCCACCTAGTTGCATATAATAGTTTATTCCTTTTTGTTGCTAAATAGTACTCCATGTATGTGAAAATTGCAATTCCTTCAGTACTGTTAACCTTTTCATGTTTTGAGATTATATAGTAAATGGATAATATTGCATAAAATTACTTTGTGACTTGCTTTGTTCTTCATTATTATGCATGGACCACTCAACTATACTGATGTATAAAAATGTAGTTAATGTATTTCCTAAAAAGTTTACTGTGTAAAAACACCCTAATTTTGATTTCTATTCATTTAGTAAATGAATACTTGAATTTTTTCCAGTTTTTCTCCTATTAAAAACTAGAATACTATTCAAAGTCCTCTGTCAGTCTTTGGTTTACATATACATTAATAATTCTAGGGGGAAAAATCCACTATGTTTTAGATTATGTGTGCCTTTTTTTTCCACATCAGAAAGCCTAAAAACAGAACATAACACCATGGTTTAATACCAATGCCAAACCATGTAAATAGACTTTTTAAATTGTTTTTGGTGGTAGGTGAGGTGATATGGATAGTAAATCATGATGTTAGCATTGTCCTGACAGAAAGTGGGTAGAGGCATCACTTCACATATTAGTCATGTTATCCTTTCAGTGAAATGCCTAGGTATGCCTTTCATACAAATACCATTTTTATGTGTTTTTATTGTGGTTTTGGTATTTATTATCAGGAATTTTTTTTTATATTCTAGATATTAACCCTTTGTTAGATTGAACATACTTTATGTCACTTAATTTTCTTTATGGCTTCTTTTAATAGAATTTTAAAGTAGTCAAATTTATCAATATTTATGTTTTTCCTCTGTGTGTTTTGTTTAAAAATATTACCCTGCTCCAGTTTTATAAATGCTACTTACATTTTATATTATTTTAAAATTCTATCTTTTATACTGAAAACCCTCCCATATTTATGTGGAATTGATACCGGTTTGTTATATATAAGGAGATCTACTTTCACTATTCCTTGTAAAAAAAAATATTTTCCCTTCACCACTATATGATTCTAATTTTTTTAATGTTTATTTTTGAGAGAGAGACAAAGCATGAGTGGAGGAGGAGCAAAGAAAGAGGGAGACACAGAACATGAAGCAGGCTCCAGGCTCGGAGCTGTCAGCACAGAGCCCTATGTGGGGCTGCAACCCACAAACCATGAGATCATGCCCTGAGCTGAAGTTGGAGGCTTAACTGACTGAGCCACCTAGGCACCCCTAAAGTCTTGTCTTTTATACTAAAAGCCAACCCATATTTATTTGGAATTGACAAGTTCGTTATAAACACAGAGATCCACTTTCACTATTCCTTGTGAAAAATATTTTCACTACACCACATCATTTTTAAGCAATTTATTCCCCTTCTTATATGCAAGAGTACAAACATTTGCAAAGTATCCTTATGTATGTGAAATATATAGTTGAATGGCCTAAGCTAATCTTTGCACCAATTACACACTCTCTTCATTACTGTTGCTTAATAAGAAGTCATAAAGTTTCAAAGGGAAAGGTCTCATTTTCTTTTTGTTTAAGGAACAGCATGGCTAACCTTATTCCTTTACCTTCAAAAAAACTTTTACTTGTAAACAAATTAGCTATTCAATCTGTAAGTGAATTTGGAATTAGAAATCAGAATTTATGATTCTGTAACCCTCTGTTATTAACATAATACAATTACTCCTTTGGAACTCTTTTAGATGCTTCAATAAAACTTGAAATGCTACCCATAAATAATGTAAATTTATATTTAGTATATTTATTGTGAGGTGCTTTATATTTATTTACTCTGGAAATTCTACCTGAATCATTAAGATATTAAAATATAAATTTATTAAATATATTCATCTCTTCCTGAAACACAAAACCATTTAAGTCACATTGTATCAAATAACTGTCACCTTTCTAAACTTTCATAACAATTTTTAAAAATTTTTTAACTATACACATCCATTTTTCTATCTATATCTCCAGAGTTATTTCTGGTATCACTTTAACACCGATAGCTTTAAAATAATTAATTATTGCCTAGACCCTTTATCTCATTGGAGGTTTCAAAATGGTTATTCAATCAGTCATCTATTGCTGCTTAACAAGCTATCCCAAAACTATGTGACTTAAATAATAACCATATATTATTGCTCATGAGTCTCTGGTCAGCCGTGCGGTTCTGCCAGGATAGGCACAATTCATCTCAGCCGGGTAACTCGTGTATTTGAGTTCAGCCGGCCCGCTGGCTAGAGCTGGTGCTCTAAGATATCTTTTATCATCTAGCAGGGAGCCTGGGCTTATTTACATAGTGGCCTATGGTACAGAGAGAGAGGTGATAAAGCAGGCAAAATTTCTTGAGGCTAAGGCTTAGAACTGGCATCTTAATCACTGTACTCTTATTTTTAAGTTTTTACTTAAATTCCGATTAGTTAACAGTGTAATATTAGTTCCCAGTGTACAATTTAGTGATTCTACACTTACATACAATACCTGGTACCCATCACAAAAGTGCCCTCCCTACTCCCCATCACCTATTTAACCCACTGAACTCTTATTGTTCAAAGCAAATCACTAAACTTGATTCAAAGAGTGGAGAAACAAGACTTTACTTCCTGAAAGAAAAGTCTGCAGGGTATCATTGGAAAAAAACATAGTGGATAACTGGATAGTGTTGCAGCCCACCATGGTTATTACTCCTTTTCTGTCATTTCTTCTGAATTTCTTAGTTGGAATTCTTTTATTCTTTCTCTGACCAATTTGTGGTTACCTTGACATACAGATGATAGCAGAAAGTCAAGACAAATATCTAATTCTACATGTCTGTGTGTCTTGCGTGTGTTTGTATTATTTGGTAAGTCAATCTCAAAAATAATGTATTGGTACCACAGTAATGTCCAATGTTGACAATGATTTCTTAGACTTCTCCTAGATTCACCATTTTTGTCAGAGCCATTTCTGAAGATTCCATTCACGGCAGTGTCTTTTTTGTTTGTTTGTTTTTAAGGGTATGTTTTCATAGGTGATTACTGAGTTCTAGTACTCTCCTTTTATTATACACTCCTCAAAGTTTATTTAGTCATTTTATAGGTTAATATACAAATGCTTTATGTAGTCCATAAGGCTGATTCCAGGCTTGTCCTTTTTATCTGCCACAAGAATGATTCACTCAGTAAAGAAACATACCCTTGGGCCACTTCTGATCATTTAAATACGCTATTCACATTACTACGCTTGACCTGCAGAATTTTATACATAAGAAGCATACTTTATTCCTATATCTTGCATATTTTAAATATTTAGTTGTTTATTTGGTATCCCACAGATGCTATAAACTAAACCTCAACAACAAAAAAAAGTTGAGAGAACACAGACTTAGGATATCAGCCTTAAATTCCTATGGAAAAATATGGAGTGCAGGTTTTGTAAATAAGACATAGATATACAGTATATATATATGAATACATAGTATTTAATAAAAATATAAATTGAGCCACATGCAATTTTAATTTTTCTGGAAGCCACATTTTAAACATGTAAATAAAAATAGACAATTCTTTTTATGAACTTATTTTTACTTAACACAAAATATTACGGCATCAAAAGCTAATAAACCTAGAAAATTATAATGGATTTTTGATGCATGAAGTACTTCATACTAGGACCTTAAAATCCAGTATATATTTTGAAACCAACAACACATCCAATTTGGAGCCACATTTTAGTTGCTCAGTGGTCAGATACTGCTAGTGGTGACCATATTTTACACCACAGCGAAATCTACAATAAGCATGCATTTTGTACTACAGGGAGGCAGTAATTTCCTTCTTCACTTCCATCCTACCTTCGAGTAGAATTGTAATAGATTTTCTAAAGCACACATATACATACATACAAGTGAAACAAAAACAAACAAATACTATACTACACTCTCCAGGAGAACTACTGATCATTTCATTTGATTTGCTGAACTACATCCTCCTCAAGATAGGACAGAGTAGGGAAGAAAAGGATCTACATTCTGCCCAGAAGTCAAATGGGTAATAGCTTTCACAGGGTTACCCATGCATAACTTCACGCTGCATCTGGAAGAAGATTATATACTGGAACTAAGAATCCAGACTTAAATCTATACACTGACATCACAACAAAGAGTTGATATGAATCCTTGTAAATTTCTGATTATTTTACCCTAAGACTATGGTAACCATGTTTGCAAGTTCACATTTTTACTTACCCCTGAGGATTACCCTCAATACTACCATTTCCAGGTTTTCTTGAACATAAACTTAAAACACTTCATAAAACTGACTTCATTATACTGAATAATCAAGGACAGAAGTTAGAACACACATTGCTTTCCATTCAAAGGAAAAGGTTTAGTTACTGACTTGGAAACATTTTATAGCATACTCTTTTATAAAACAGTTCCATAATATGGATCATTGAAAATAGCAATGAAGTAAAAGTTTCACTGCATCACTGTAAATATTTTAGATGCAATAGTAGGGATGACATCACATTTATTCATCTTGTCTGCTCAATAAAAATTAAAGTTTTATTATAAAGGCAAAAGACTCTCTCTGCAAAACACTTAAATTCTTTAGACCTAAATAGATAAATGTACTAACAGGTTAATGGCTTAAGAGAAAAAAATGTGAATTTGAGAATATAGTTATGATTTATATAAATAACACTGTACTGTTGCAGATTAGATAATCGTATTCCTTAATAAATATATAAAATAAGATTAACACACAAAGCTGCTTAACTCAGGATCACTCATTTGACTGTTTCTGTGTGTTATTAAAGGATGAAAGGCAGAAGTAGAAAAAAAATCCATGATAATTTCACATCAAAACTATTCTAGGCATATTAAGTATATTTTCACTAATCTTCACTATAATATAAAGAGATTATCTATTTTCAACTCATAGATATGGAAATATGCTTTCATTAAATAATTTTCCAAGGTCACATAGGAAAAATGTACTGAAGCTGGGTTTCCAGGCAGGGTAAGGTGGTCCTCAATGCCCAAGCACTTCTATTACCACTTAATATATTTCCTTCTATAATTAACTGACCTTACACTTCAACTAAAAACTGGAGAACACTTGCAAATAGAAGGCATAGTTGGTGTTTTGGAACTGATAGTCAGCAATTTGCAGGCTAAAAAATCTAAGGACCCAACTGTTTCTCTCATTGGCATTAATGGAACAGCCACTTTAGGTTCTGCATTTTGGGTTAATTAGAATACTTCTCAGGTAGGAAAATTGATAGCCTTCAGCTTGGTATGCGTTAATGCCACCTGAGGCATACATACTGTTATCATTCAGAAATGCGCTGCCTGCCAAGTACTACTGCTCAATTCACATAATTAGCTTAGCACTATAATCATTGAACTGTTTTCCAAACAGGATATGGAAGAAAAAATTTATACATATTTTAAATTTTTACCTAGTTTTAGAGTTTCCTCTGTCATCACTTTAGATAACATAATTTACCAATTGTCTTTAAGAGTTAATAAAAATATAACAAGAATAAAAATCAGGTAAATATTACTGATTACTTATGTTCTGGTCACTATGATCTTTACACCAACCATCTGATTTTATTTTTTATGTTATGATAGCTACTGTTATCCCAGAGTTCGAGATGAGCAATGTGAGCTTAACTGATATAACATAACTTGCTTCATATCATACAAATATAAAATGCCCGAGAAGGGTGCCTGGGGGCTCAGTTGGCTAAGCGACTGACTCTTAATTTTAACTCAGGTCATGATCTCACAGTTCATGAGAACATCATCTGTGTCAGGCTCTGCACTGACAGTGTGAAGCCTGGGTAGGATTCTCTCTTTCTCTCTCTTTCTCTCTCTTTCTCTCTCTTTCTCTCTCTTTCTCTCTCTCTCTCTCTCTCTCTCTCTCCCTCCCTCCCTCCCTCTCCAACAGCCTCTCCCCACAAAATAAACATTTAAAAAAATAAATGTTTGCCTGAGATTCCAAACAGTCTCACTCTAGTCCTTGTACTCTTAATAAAAATATTTTTAATGTTATTAAGTTTTAAATATAGTAATTTCTCTACATATCTACAAACACATTCACTAATGATTCAACAAAGCAAATGTTACTTTGAATTTTAAACTGAATATTAAACTTGCAAAAGGAAGATTTTAGATCCTACTAATATACTTTAAGTCATTTTTTATGACATCCGACGTGTTAAATGAAGTGTTATATTTTGAAAAGTATCTCCATGATGTGTCCCAAAGTGCACATTTAGTCCACCTTAAGACAACTAAATTGAAAGCTTCCTATTTGAAGTAACTCACTAAATACCTAAAACCTACTTCACTGAACTTATAAAACCCTCTGAATTGCTTTTACTTATTAATGCTCTGAGATTAATTATGACTAAGCCTACTGAAGTCCCTTTGGCCTGAAAAGTTTAGATACAGTTCCAGCATGTGCTCTCTAGATATTATATGACTTCTGTAGAAATAATTTTGTTGTTTAATAAATCACTCATAAAGCAAACGCTTTTCAATGCATACTCTATCTCAGTACCTATACTAAATAGAAGGGATATAATTATAAAGAATCAATAATAAATTAAGGAGCTTATAATCAGCAAGAAGTTTATAGACATGACAATGTATGATTTATTTTTGATAAATTCATTGAAAATCTTGGCCTTTTTTCATAAAAATGTCTAAGGTCATCCCAAAGATATTTAATATCAGAAATAGGACAGTATGTCAGATCAAACATGGCCACAAATCTTTGTAGTTCCTCCCATCAACTGTTGGGGGTCTATTTTCCTACCTCTTAAATTTGGAAGGGCCCAAATCTTCCTTTCACTAATAGAATGTACCAGGCATGATCCAGCAGGAGTTTTTGAGCCTAAGCTTCAAGATACCTGTGGCTCTTGTCTTTGCTCTGTTGGAACAGTGTCCTCAGAACGCCCTGTAAACAAACAACTGAGCTTACTGGAGTGTTAGTAACCATGTAAAAGAAAACTGAGTTGCCCCAGGTGACAGCCTGGTAACAACCATGAGATGTGTGAGTGGTCACTTCCAACCCAAACAATATTGTAGGCAAATTCAGCCCATGACAGAGTTCAGGTGAAACCAAGAGAAGAACCACCTAGTGAACTCACAGCATCCTAGAAATAATAAGCCAAAGTTGTTTTAAGGCACTAACTCGGGGGGCTTTACTTGACAGTAGTTAACTGAAGTACGCATAGTTTTAAGCCACTTATGAGCTTAAGAGGTTAATCTCTTAAAGGCAGCTTGGATTTTCATGCCCTATCATAGGTCTTGAGAAGTGGCAGTAGGGTGAATGAATTTTCAATTGGTAAAGAAATGTCTAGTTAAGGTCCTGAGAAGACCTTATCCAAAACTAAATATCACAATGATAGATACATATCATACATTTGACAAAACCCATACAATGTACAGTACCAAGAGTGATCCCTAATGTAAACTATGGACTTTGGGTGATAATGATGTGTCAGTGGAGATTTATTGATGGTAACAAATGCACCACTGTAATGAAGGATGTCAACCACAGGTGTGCTGGCCCATTCGGGAAATCTTTCTGCTTAATTTTGCTGTGAACCTAAAACTCCTCTAAAAAATAAAGTTTATTGGGGCACCTGGGTGGTTCAGTTGGTTAAGCATCTAACTTTGGCTTAGGTCATGATCTCAGGGTTCGTGAGTTTGAGCCCCACATCAGGTTCTGTGCTGTGCTGACAGCTCAGAGCCAGAAGCCTGCTTCAGATTCTGTGTCACCCTCTCCCTGCCCCTTCCCTGCTCACACTCTGTCTCTCTCTCAAAAATAAACAAACATTTAAAAATATAAAAAAAATAAAGTTTACTAATTTGAGAAAAATTTAAAAAGCATTTGTTTTATTATTCCTCTTAACATATAAACAGACTGAATTTTAAATATAAAGTAGTTGTATCAGAATTAAATTAAGTTTACTTATAAAATATCCCTTAATGAATATTGCTAAATATAATTTTTGTTTTGTACTTCATACTATAGAACTCACAAACTATTCAATGAAAACCAAAAAGAGAGAAAAATTACACGCACTGCTGCTTACACACGAACGCACATAGATATCTGAGAGAAATATTTCATTAGTCGCAGCACAACTCTATATATAACAAACAATAGTTATGGTAAGAAAATAATGAACTACAAAATCACTTGCTAAAAATGCTTAATGATGTCAGTACTTATTTCCCTTAATAAAATTTAGATTAGGTAGGAAGAAAAAGATGTATGAAATATGGTGTGTGTGTGTGTGTGTGTGTGTGTATACAGGGAGAGGGATATATGAGTAAGTGAAATAGTTTTCCTTAATTGTATTCTTAGCTACTGCTGTTTATTTTAAATTGTCTCACTGGAGTTTTAGGGCACTAAACAAAGATATTTAGTCACAGCCATTTTTAGTTAAGATAACTTATTAAATATTATTGATTTTTTTAAATTTTTGCTTCATTTGTAAATGATCCTTTCACTGTTTATAAATGGATTACACTGAGACATAAAAGTGAGAAATATTTCCTGGATACTCAATAATGTGGTAACAGTAATGATATAGTATAAAATTTTAGGGAATAATAAAATTTAGGGAAAATCTTGATAAGCCATGGAGTTTAGTCAAGGTTCAATGTATTACATCTTTTAAACTGTATTACCCTGCAATAAGATAAATGTGAAATATATATTAATTAATGTCATTTCAGGATAATTTCATATTTTTCACTGCTAACATGACAACATTCAACATTTAGTGTGTCCATATTATGTGCCAGGCAATCTTCTAATCAGTTCACATATAACATCTCATTTATTCCTCTTAAGAACCATTTGAAGTAAATACTCACTTTACATATTAGGAAACAGAGGCATAAAGAGACTAAGTAATTTAGTTAAAGTCACATGGCTACTAGGGGCTGAAATTTAAACAAAGTTGAACTCTAGAACTCCAACTCTTAAATATAGGAGCCAAAAAGGAAACTATAATGTAACTAGCTAGAAACATATCATATTTCATACTTTTTTTTTTTACTTCTAAGTTTTCAGAGAAGAACATAGAGAATTTGATCATCATTAACAAATAATTTGTCACAAATGACACAAAAATTAACATTCCCCCTGCTTAGATCTGTTTCCAAGAGGTGGCTTCTATCCGAGAAAGACTTGTCACTTAAATATATAAAATAAAACCACCTTAGTCTAGTTTTGAAAAACAAGTAATGCTATTAGTTATTTTCTCTCTTCTCTCCAGATCTGTTGCAATTAAAATCTATAGTAAGTCATTTAACACAAATTGCATTTTCACTGTTCTGTATGCCTTACCTTCTTCCTTGACACAAAGATAGGAATTATGTGGTGTTATATAAGCAAATTAGCTATTTAATCTTTATTTTTGTATTCTGTAAAGAAAAATGTCACAACTAAATCAATTCCACCCATACTTAGAACACAAATTTTGACCTCTATATACTGTTGCTCAAAGTCTGCTTACCTGGCTACTAACATCCCGATCATAATTAATCAATGGATTTTAATCCACCTGCCAGCCTCCTGGAGCCTCCTTTTTTCATTCCTTTGAGTCTTTGCTAACAGATTTTCAGGTCTCTAAGTCTATCTAAAGTTACCACTGATAAAAAAAATGCCTATCTGAAACTTCAATGTTACTATTTCATTAGCTTTATTTTTGTCGTCACTTTAAACTAGAATATCCATCCATTTTCCTGGGTCTCTTTTTTTTTTCTGCCTTTGTGTCCATGGTCTTGAGGATCTACATATAGGCTATGAATTGGTTGGAAACCATTGGTCTCATTTTGTGGCCATTTGAGACCTTCATTGTATGGAGACTTTCTAATTGGACGTATTAGGGTCTTGACTATCATGAATTGATTAGATGACTAAACCTTATACCTAAGTATATTTGAAGTTTTCAACTCCTTATCCAATCCTTGATGTCCTTAATCATGTCTAGATTTTTCTTCTATATTTGATTTTGTTTATTAAACATCACTTCCTTCACTTTGATGAAGTCCAATAATATAACCTTCAATAACTATAGGCTTCAAGATAATATTTTGGAATATTCTTCACTCATCACAGATACCTTCAACACATATAAATATTTTTAATTTGAATTCATGTAAGATAAATGGCATACTAACTTTACTACAGTTTTACCAAGTATGGCATAGTGACTTTAAATTTTTTTATGTGTTTTATTTTTGAGAGACAGAAAGAGACAGCGCCAGCAGGGGAAGGTCAGAGAGAGGGAGATACAGATTCTGAAGCAGGTTCCAGGCTCTGAGCTAGCTGTCAGCACAGAGCCCGATGCGGGGCTTGAACCCACTAACCGTGAGATCATGACCTGAGCCGAAGCCGGACGATTAACCAACTGAGTCACCCAGGTGACCCGAGATTAATTTTTTTAAAAATGTATAATTTCTAAAATAACAGTTTCAAGGACCCACCCCTGTGGATCTACAAAGAAAATAACTTCAGGTATACTCAAGTTTTCCACAACACTAATATGAAAACTTTGATGTACTTAAATTAATTCTTTTAATGAGACTAACTGCCAATTTACTAAGTTACACTGACAGAATTAAATGGGCTTTGGAAATGCATTTCTTATTATCTGGATGCCTTTGTAAATTCCCCAGATTCTAATCAAATATTCTGCAGGTATTTTCATTACCATTTAATTCATTTTACAGTGTATTTGCTATGTGCCTCTCATTTAACCGTCAGTCATTGATTCTGTCTATTCAAACACTTTAGATGAATTTTCTTCGGCTTAATTCTCTCAACTTTTTGTAGCTCTGAAATCCTCAGAATATCCTTTGAGATATGAAAACAGTCTCTCCTATGCCTCACTCTAATTCTTGTCTCTACTCTTCAAAAGAGATGCGAACACATTTATGCTTGGTAAGAGTACTGTGGTAATAATTATGGAGGGTCTGAGTAAATGCCTCCCTGAGGAAATATCTGAAAAATGTGAGTTCTGTCAGCAGGTAGAGGAGGTAAAAATGTTGGGCGTTAAAGCTCGGGATATCAACATGGAAAGTTTAAAATATTTAAGGGCTGCTTTACATATAAGAACACAGGCTTGTTATGTAAAGTGTCAGAGAAGAGGAATGAAGATTAATTTGTAGAATATCCAAAGAAGTAGACTTACTATAATTACACTGAAGAATAAAATGAATAAAGTATGAAATAAGCCACATGTCAAGGAGCTTTTATTCACTGTATTTCAATTCTACTCAATGAACAATTATCCAGTTCCAACCACAGACACTATTGCCCTACACAAGGAACTAAGATATAAAGAAAAATACGGCATAGTATTCAGTCCATTCAGATCTCCGTGTCAGTACCTCTGGTCTCAAGAAACTATTTTATCTATACACCCTTGACTGTGCAGCATCTCATTGATTTCTACATTTTAGAACAATTAACACCTAATATTGAATCTCCTGTTTCTTACCACAGTGGCTTCTGAAGACATTTACCTGTTTTGTCACTCCTACCCAAGGCAGATGCACATGCATGACTTAATTTTCTTTTGTCCTTATGAGACTAAGTTGGGATAATAGCTTTTTACTAAAGGTTCAAAGATAGCAAAATATAGTATTGATTGGATTATGCAAATAATTAAAATTAGTAAACAGGACTGAAATTAAGAGCCATAGCTATGGCACATCTTGCTTAGTTTTTTTTTTTACAGCAGCACTTCTCAAACTTGAATGTCCATACACATCACTGGGGATCTTACTAAGATGCAGAGTTTTCAGGAAGTCTCAGAGCACAAGTGCCCAGGGGATGCTGCTGCTTGCTGCCCGGCCCACCACACTGTGAGTGGCAAGGTTTTCCTAGATGCCTTTCTAACAAGCTAAAGGGCTTCCTCTCTTTCTGTCACTTGTTCTGTGTCAAAATCCAGATTCACCTCAGGGTGCCCTTAAGCACACATGATCTGCTCAGAACCCAGTTCAGAGTGAATCAGTAACTCAGAAGGGAAGAGATTTACTTCTCAACCCAAATACTTCCTATTTCCTATCTCAAAAATGTTTGACAGAGTTTTTTCACCTGTAATTACCCAATTTCTAGCTTAACCAGAAAATTCAAGGGGATAAATTATTTGTAATCAGTAAAGGAACAAAAACAAATTTAAAAAGAACACAAAAAAAGGAAATTGACAACTTCTATTTAAAACCCTTGCCAAATTAAATGCGAAACTTCAGGAATATTTCCCATTCCTCAAAAGCTTAAATTATATCACATTAAGGGCAATATCTGCTCAATCCAAGACATCCCATCCAGATTCTTCAAACAATCTCATCTTGACTCTGGTGGAAATAAGACTTGCATCCCTCTCCTGCAGTCTTTTCCAAGTGCTCAAAACAAACCAACAAACAAAAATCCATACACTTCTCCAGAAGAATAAATGTGTGTTTATCAACACAGCACAGTCTAAATCCACTCTAAGAAAGCAGCATTTTTTCTGAGGAAAGATAGAATACCACCACAATGTATTCAACCATTTTCATTATTACACAAAATACTTGCACTCCTTATAATCACAGTTCTTCATCTCTTTTCAATTTCAATTTTAATCTCAATTATAGTTTTATGCTAGCATAAAATGTAAGTAAGCAGTCCTTTTGTTGGCCCTCAAGTATTGAGAAACGGTCCACTCAGAGATTTAAAGGTTTCATCTCATATTATACAGAAAATGGTTTTCAGTTTCCTCTGATTCCATAATCTATGGAGATGTTATAGACAGCTCTCCACCTTTCCTTCTACTATCCTCACTCTAAATACATATATATTGGAATTACAAATTAAAGGTAAAATTTTTAAGCCACAGGTTTTGAAATAAATAGGAAAAGGACATCTCCAGCTCCCATAAATGAGGAGAAAGTGGAAAGTCAGTGGTAAACATAACAGCTGATTCTATGGTGGCCAAGAAACTCAGATAATGACCCTAGGAGTTAGAATATAATACCCATCAGAAAATAAAAAAGGAGGAATTAAGCTTATGTAAAGTGTAGTGCTAAAACTAAGGATCCTCAGCCTTTCAAAATGACTGATGTGACTTTGGAAAATAATGGTAATAAAGAACTCCACTAAGTAAATGTCAGGGAAACACGTCACAGCTCAGTAATCCAGATTCAAAAAAACAAAACAAAACAAAACAAAAAAACTGCATAGCAAGGACTGTAAACCTAAATCTGAATTTATATTTCTGATAAAGAGACCCAGAGAAATCAAAATCATTTATGAATTGTTATAAGACAACTAAAACTCTGGGAACATAGGAACAGTTACCACAACAGGAAAAAAGACGTTTTTTGACTACAGTTTCCTCCACTCATGGGGGTTGACAGGGGGATGAAAGCAACTCTGTAAAGGGAAACTTCCCATTTTCACACAATGGGAAAAAAATCAACATGAAAGAAAGCTAAAATTTTCAAACATAAAAAATTAATTTATTAAATTGAGGAAAAATAACCAAATGTGTTTTACATACTTAAAACAAGAGATAAACTATGACAAAAAACAGATTTTGTTATTTTGTCCTATACATAGGACATAGAATGAGAAGGTCCAATATATATCTAATGGGACTTGTAGAAGACAATGGGAGAAATCATTTTCCAAAAAGTAACTGCTACCATATTCCTATATTAAACAAATACTTAGGTAAATTTTTTTAAAGTATACCATTTCTTTCTCATTATAAATAGATTTAAACTGTATGACAAAATCCTAATCACAAAAAGAAATAAGAGTTAAGAAAAAGGTCATTAATTTCATATAATCACAACTTGACTGATAACACATTTTTAAAATATTTATTTTTGAGAGTATGCAAGTAGGGCAGGGGTAGCGGGAGGGGGACTGAGTATCTGAAGCAGGCTCTGTGCTGACAGGCTACAGCAGTGAGCCCCATGTGGGGCTCAAACTCACAAACCTCAGAGATCATGACCTGAGCCAAAGTCTGATGATCAACTGAGCCACCCAGGTGCCCCTTTACTGACAGCACTTTTATGACGTCAGTAGAGACCATAAAAACAGGAATTGTTATCTTCAAATACTAAGAAAAAAATAACTGTCAAATTAATTGTATATTCAGCTGAACTCTCTCACTGAAGGACATTAAGTATCAAGAAATTTTCAGAAAACTGATATATTCATAGATTCTATGTCTCAAGGAGTTATTAAAAACATACTTCAGGGAAAAAGATAAATGAATCCATAAGCAAAACTGAGGCTACAAGAAGCAATGGTAAACAAAAGAATCAACATGTCAATATATAAAAATACCATTTTTGTTAAATCTCTCTTCCCAAGAGGTCTCTAAATTATACTTCCATATACAATTATTGCCCAGTTCTTCCACAGTCTTAATAGCCATGTTTCCTTTCTTTTGCTAGGAAATGAGGTATACAAACCACAGCCTAAATTTCAACACCTTGCGTGGTTTGTCCCCTGGTCTTTCCACCCATATTCCTGCCTCTTCCTGCATCATACAATGCCTTACCACAGCCAGCAAGACTGAGACCTTCCACAACTCAGATTTTGCATTTCTTCTGAAATGCCCTTTTCTTTCCATTTCTCCCCATCAAAGTCTTGATCATTCATCAGACTCAGTCTTTACAAAATATTTTAATGTAGTAAAATACGTACAACATAAAATTCCCCATTGTAAACATTTAAAATGTACAGTTCAGTGGTATTTGATAAATTCATAATGGTATGCAACTATCACCACCAACTCTCTCTATAACCCTTTTCATCTTGGAAAACTAAAACTCTATTCCCATTGAACAAAATGTCTCCATTTCCCCCTGCCCACCAGCAACCACCATTCTACTTTCCACCTTTAGGATTTTGTTCAATCTATCTCAATATAAGTAGAATAATACTGTGTTTATCTTGTCTTTTTGGTGGCTGGCTTATTTCTTTAGCATAAAATCTTCAAAACTTCATTTTTAGCATATATCAGAATTCCCTACCTTCTAAAGGCTGAATAATATTCCATTGTATGTCTATACCACATTTTGGTTAGCTATTTACCCATCAACAGACAGCTGGGTTGCTTCCACAGTTTAGCAAATGTAAATAATGCTGCTATGAACATGGGTGTATGAATATCCCTTCAAGACCTTACTTTCAGTTACTTGGGCATACACCCAGAAGTGGAATTCCTGGATCATATAGTAATCCTATTTGTAATTTCTGAGGAAGGATCATATTATTTTCTATAGCAGGTGTACCAATTCACATTCCCACCTACAATGCACAAGGGTTCTTAATTCTATACTCTTGCTAATAACTGTTAATTTTTGTCTTTTTGGTATCAATTATCCTAATAGGGGTGACCTGGTATTTCACTGTAGTTTTGATTTGCATTTCTCTAATGATTAGTGATACTGAGTATCTTTTTCATGGCTCCATTGTTCATTTGTAGGTCTATGTTGATCTTTAAAAAAAACTTTTGGTTTCATTTTCTCTATCATTTTCTCGGTTTCATTTATGTCTGTTATAATATTTACTATTTCCTTCCTTCTGTTGGTTTTAGGCTTAGTTCTTCTTTTTTCCAGTTTCTTAAGTTGTAAAGTTTGTTGATTTCATTGTTAGTATTTTTTAATGTAAGTATTTATGGATATAAATTTCCCCTTTACCACTTCTTTTGCAGTGTCTCATTCGTTGTGTTATATTATGCCTTCATTTTCATTCATTATTTTTTAATTTTCCTGTGGTATCTTCTTTGTCCAATTATTTATTTATTTAGAGGAAGAGAGAGCAAGCAGGGGAGGGACAGGAGAGAGAGAGAGAGAGAAAGAGAGAAACCCAAGCAGACTCCACACTGTCAGCCCACAGCCCAACACGGGGCTTGATCTCATTAATCGTGAGATTACGACCCTACGTTGAAATCCAGAGTCAGGCACTTAACCAACTGAATGACGTAAGCAAACCTGTTCAATTGGTTTTTAAAGTTTGTTAGTGTCTACTGTTTTGGCATTTTTCAGTTTTACTTCTGTTACTGATTTCTTCTTCCTGTTGTGCATAAAAAAGATAATTTGTAGGCTATCTTTTTAATCTACTGAGACTTAATATGTGGTCTAAGATATGGCCTAACCTGGCAAATTTCCGTGTACTTCAGAAGAATGAGTAGCTGTTGTTGAGTGAAGTGGATATGTGTTAGATCTAACTGGTTTGTTCTTTGAAGTCCTTTTTCCTTATCTTTCTACTTTTTCTATTCATTACTGAGAGTGGAGCACTAAAGGTTTTAGCTATTATTATAAAAGAACTATCAATTTCTCCTTTCATTTCTGTCAATTTGGGTTTCATTTATTTTGATATTCTGTCATTAGATATATAAATTTTTATAATTATTATATCTGTGTTGTATTCAATGTTTAATTAATATATAATGCCCTTTGTCTCCTGTAATTTTTTTTTAATTTAAACTCCATTTTATCTAATATGAGTGGAGCTACCCTTTTTCTTTTGGTTACTATTTCAATATCCTTTTCCATCCTTTCAATTTGTTTGTGTCTTTGGATCTAAAGTGAGTCTTCTAAAGGTAGCACAGAACTGGATCATGTGTTTTTGCCCACTCTGCCAATATCTGACTTTTACTGGAGAGTTTAAGCTATTTACATTTAAATTAATGTTTTCTTCATAGAGTTTCCAGTTCCCTGTTGAAAATACAGAAGAGACTTCGTGCACCTTTCTTTTCTTAAAGGAATTACTTTAGGTTACACATACACACACACACACACACACACACACACACACACACACCTTTCTTTGCTTCACAGGGGTATAAAGCTGCACCACACAAATTTCAATATTGCCATATTGAAGTAAAATATTTAGGGCATCTTCTGTCAGCTACAGGCTACAGAGTGTTAAAATCTAGGAGTCAGCTCATTTTGTAGGTAAAATGGCCTATTAAACACTAGGCTATTTATGACAGTAGTAAAGACAGTAGATGCCAGCTTTTGCAGTCATCACAACCTCTGATGGAACTGTATGACAATGGTGGACTTCAGAACCTAGAGCCTTTCAACGCCTAAAACTGGCTGCAACCTCTCTCCCAGTTTTAGAGATTCAAATTTTGAAAAACCCAACATGATTTATCTGTTATTCATTACTTCTATTCATATTACAGATTTAATAATGTTTATTGACAGTAATGTACTTGGGATAAAAGTGTCCCAGCTCAGGCTATGTTGTAGTGACATACAAAATCTGAGGACCTTAGGCCTTGTCTGGAGTTAAGTATATTAGTTAAAAGCAGTTATTGGATTTAGTATCAAAGTAATGCTGGCCTCACAGAATGAATTTGGAAATTTTCTTTCCATTTCTATTTTATGAAACAGCTTCAAAGAATAGGTATTAATTCTTCTTTAAAGGTTTGGTAGAATTATCCTGGGAAGCCATCTGGCCCTGGAGCATGTGTGTTGGGAGATTTTTGATTACTGACCAATTTATTTACTGCCTATGGGTCTGTTCAAATTTTCTTTTCTTCAGTTTTAGTTTTCATAGTTTATATGCTTCTAGGAATTTATCCATTTCTTCCAGATTGCCCGATTTGTTGGCACACAGTTGCCCATAATATTATATTATTATTTATATTTCTGCCACATCAGTTGTATTCTCTCCCCTTTCATTAGTGATTTGGGTATTCTCCTTTTTCTTTTTGATCAGTCTGGATAGGAGTTTATCAATTTTGATAATTATTTCAAAGAAGCAGCTCCTAGTTTCATTGATCTGTTCTTTTTCTTCCCCAAGATCATTGATTTCTACTCTAATCTTTATTATAATTTCCTCTTATTATGCTGGTTTGGGGACTTATTTGCTGTTCTTTCTCCAGCTCCTTTAGGTGTAAGTTTAGGTTGTGTATTTGAGACCTTTCTTTGTTCTTTAGGAAGGCCTGGATTGCTATTAACTTCCCTCTTATGATAGTCTTTGCTGCATCTCAAAGGTTTGGGGCTGTTAGTCATGTTTTCATTTTCATTGCCTTACTGGTACTTATTCATTTCCTGTTTTATTTCTTGGTTACCTAATTCATTCTTAGTAGAGTGTTCTTTAATCCTCAAGTATTTATGGTCTTTCCAAATTTTTCCTGACCCCTCCCCCCATGTAAATCAGGGAAATACAGACTAATTTCCCTGATGAACATGGATGCAAAAATTCTCAACAAGATACTAGCAAATAGAATCCAATAATACATTAAAAGAATTATTCATTACAATCAAATGGAATTTATTCCTGGGCTGCAGGAGTGGTTCAATACTGACAAATAAAGCAACATGATATGTCATGTTAATAAAAGACAGGATAAGAATATGATCCTCTCAATAGATGCAGAAAAAGATTTTGACAAAACACAATATCCTTTCTTGATAAAAATCTGTAAGAAAGGAAGGATAGAAGGATTACCTAAACATCATAAAGGCCATATACTAAAGACCCACAGCTAATATCATCCTTAAGGGGAAAAACTGAGAGCTTTTCCTCTCCAGGAAGGAATACGACTGGGACGTCCATTCCCATCACTGTTGTTCAATACAGCAATGGAAGGCCTAGCCTCAGCAATCAGACAACAAAAAGAAATCAAAGGCATCCAAATCCACAGGTAAGAAGTCAAACTTTTCACACATTGCAGAAGGCATGATACTTTACATGGAAAACCCAAAAGACGCCACCAAAAACATGCTAAAATTGATCCATGAGTTCAACAAAGTCACATGATATAAAATCAATGTATAGAAATTGGATGCATTTCTATAAACTGATAATTAAGCAGTGGAAAAAGAAATCAAGTAATCAATCCTGTGTACCATTTCATAAAACCATAAAATACCTAGGAATAAACCTAACCAAAGAGGTAAAATATGTCTATGCTGAAAACTATAGAAAGCTTGTAAAAGAAACTGAAGAAGACACAAAGAAATAGAAAAACCTTCCATGCTCATGGCTTGGAAGAACAAATATTGTTAACATGTCTACACTACCCAAAAAAAATCTATGTATTCAACACAATCCCTATCAAAATAACACCATTCTTCACAAAACTAGAACAAACAATTGTAAAATTTGTATGGAACCAGAAGAGACCCCAAATAACCAAAGTAATATTGAAAAAGAAAAAGCTGAAGGCATCACAATTCTAGACTTCAAGCTGTATTGCAAAGCTTCTAATCAAGACAGTGTGGTACTGGAATAAAAAAAAAAAGACACATAGATCAATGAGACAGAAGAGAGAACCCAGAAATGCCTACAAATGTATGGCCAACTAGTCATCAACAAAGCAGGAAAGAATATCCAATAGAAAAAAGACAGCCTCTCAATAAAGGTGTTGGGAAAACTGGACATGCACATTGCAGACAGGCATAATAATAAAACTGGACCATTCTCTTACACAAAAAATAAATTCAAAATAAATTAAGGACCTAACTGAAAGACAGGAAACCATCAAAATCCTATAGTGGAGAAAACAAAAAACAATCTCTTTGACCTCAGCCACACCAACCTCTTACTGGACAGGTCTCCAAAAACAAGAAAAACAGAAGGAAAAAAAAAAAAAGAACTATTGGGACCTCATCAAGATAAAAATCTTCTGCACAGCGAAGGAAACAATCAGCAAAACTAAAGGCAACCAACAGAATGGGAGAAGATACCTGCAAACGACATATCTGATAAAGAGTTAGTATCCAAAATCTCTAATGAACTTATTATTACTCAACACCCTAAAACCAAATAATCTAGTGAAGAAATGGTCAAAACACATGAACAAACTCTTTTCCAAAGAAGACATCCAGATGACTGACACATGGAAAGATGTTCAACATCACTCATTATCAGGGAAATACAAATCAAAACCACAATGAGATACCATCTTATACCTGTCAGAATGGCTAAAATCAACAACTCAAGAAACAATAGATTTTGGCGAGGATGCAGAGAAATGGGAACCCTCTTATATGCTTGGTGGGAACGAAAACTGCAGCCACTCTGGAGAACAGCACAGAGGTTCTCAAAAACTTAAAAACAGTGCAAACCTAAGACCCAGCAATCATACTACTAGGTATTTATCCAAAGGATACAAAAATGCTGATCAGAAGGGGCACATGCACCCCAATATTTATAGCAGCACTATTAACAAAAGCCAATGTATAGAAAGAACCCAAATGTTCATCAACTGATGAATGGACAAGGATGTGGGTGTGTGTGGTGTGCCTGTGTGTGCACATGCATGTGTGGGTGCACACATACACGTAATATTACTTGGTAATAAAATAAAATAAAATTTGCCCATTTGCAACAATGTGGATGTAACTAGAATGTATTATGCTAAGTGTAACAAATCTATCAGAGAAAGATACCTATTTTCACTCATATGTGGGATTTAAGAAACACAACAGATGAGTCACTGGGGTGGCTCTGTCAGTTAAGCATCCAACTCTTGGTTTTGGCTGAGGTCATGATCTCCCAGTTTCATGGGTGCAGAGCCAGCTTGGGATTCTCTCTCAAGCACTCTCTCTGCGCTCCTCCCCACTTGCATGGTCTCCATCTCTCTCAAAATAAACTTTTAAAAAAGGGAACATGACAGATGAACATAAGGGACAAAAAATTGGATAAAAAGAGTGAGGTAAACCATAAGACATTCTTAAATACAGAAAACCGAGGGTTGCTAGAGGGATGCTCAGTGGGGGAATGAGCTAAATGGGTGAGGAGCCTTAAGGATGTTGGGATGAGCCCTGGGTGTGGTAAGCAATGAATCACTAAGTTCTACTTTTGAACCCATTATAAAACACTACATGTTAACTAACTTGGATTTAAATAAAATTAAAAACAAATAATAGTCACTGAGGCTACAATTCTTGGTCTGGACTTAAAGTGAACATATGTTTTAATAATAAATATATATTTGATGCCTGTCCTGCAACAAGATTAAATTTTTAAAAAGATTCTTTTCCTTCAATGAGAACTAAAATGTCTCATGAAAAATTGATAGCTTACTTGTTTAATCTTTGCTTTGCCTGCTCATCAGATAGCAGGAATTCATTGTAGAGCTCACAGAGGGCAGAAGGACAGAGTCTCTAATGATAATAATTCTGATGAAAGAACCACAAAAACTGAGTAAAACATGGAAGACTCAAAACTTAGAAACTCTACTTTTTATATAGTAAGAAACTTCACCTTCAAAAATATGCTTGACAAAAAGAAATGGACAAATGGATTATAAAATACGCTAAAAGAAATTTGGACTCTTGAATTTACTTAATAAAGTAATTCCTATACCACATTCCCTATTTGCTCAGTTGGGACTGTTGTATCATCAATACGATCATCTGAATAAATGGGAAGGCACTAGACTATTAGCATGCCTAACAAAAAATTAAATTACTCAAAACATTAAAGAAATGTACTATATGTCAGGAGAATTCTTTACAGTCTACTCCCAAGATAAATGCAAGAAGTTCTCCCTGACCGACTTCAACAGGAATCTGATAGAAGCTGGATTTCATACAATTAATGCTTTTAAAAGGTTAAAGTTGTTTGTTTTTTTTTTTTTATCACGTTAGGGTATGTATGTGTCCATAGAGCCTGAAGTCTTTCCGTCTCTAAAAGCCAATATTCAGATAGTGGTAAAAGCTCTCAATAATTCCCACTTTTGGTATTCAGAACACATTGACCAGGATAGAAGAAGCCATTTTGTTTCTAGTATCAACCAAAAATTATGCAAATATTTGAAGATTCCTTTATTCCTCAGTCCTCTGGACAAATATATCACATGAATCAAACTAAACAACAACAAAAAACAAAAACAAAAAAAAACCCTCATTAGTTAAGGTCCTGATCTACTATCTTAAAATGGCCTAGAGTTTTACCACTAGCTTTGTTATAAAAAAGAGTGATACACAGAAGCAAGTATTTGTTTCCCCATTTACATTTTTGTTTTGCTTTTAAATATTTATTTGGGGGGGAGAGGGTAAAGGAGGGGAGAAAGAGAATGGAAGGGGCAGAGAGAGAGCAGGAGACAGAATACCTAGCAAGCTCTGCAGCTGTTAGCCCAGAGCCCAACATGGGACCTCAAATTCACAAACTGTGAAGAGTGATACCCATGAAGTATTTGTTTCTCCATTTATTTTTGTTTGTTTTGCTTTTTGAATGTTTATTTTGAGAGAGAA